>CAUYQV010030605.1:0-134306 GCA_963574575.1 Galagoides demidoff | reverse complement strand
GGCTCAAGTGAGTCTCCTGTCTCAGCCTCCCAAGTAGCTGGGACTACAGGCACCGCCACAACGCCCGGCCACTTTTTGGTTGCAGCCATCATTGTTGTTTGGCGGGTCCGGGCTGGGGATTTGAACCCGCCACCTTAGGTGTATGTGGCTGGCACCTTAGCCACTTGAGCCACAGGCGCCGAGCCTGCAAAAGCAGTCTTAAGAGGGACATTTATTGTATTAGATGCCTGCATCTGAAAAACTGAAAGAGAGCACATCAACAACCTGATTAATGACCTTAAATAAATGGAAAAGGAAGAGCAATCCAATACCAAACCTAGCAGAAGAAAAGAAATAGAAATAACCAATATTTAATTAGAAATAATAAAATTGAAATATAAGAATCATTCAGAAAATTAATGAAATAAAAAGTTGGTTCTTCTAAAAGATAAATAATTGATAAGCCATTGGCCAGATTGACTAGAAACAAAAAGTAAAATATTTAATTATTTTTTGAGACAGAGTCTCACTATGTCACCCTCAGTAGAGTGCCATGGCTTCATGGCTGACAGCAACCTCAAACTCATGGGCTTAACTGGTTTTCTTGCCTCAGCCTCCCAAGTAGCTAGGACTAGGGGTGCCCACCACAATTCCTGGCTGTTTCTTGGTTATACTTGTCATTGTTTTTTGGCAGGCCTGGGCTGGATTTGAATCTGCCAGCTCCGGTGTATGTGACTGGTGCCCTAGCCAATGAACTACAGGTGCTGAGCCAGAAAAAGTAAAATATTTAATAACCTCAATCAGAAATGATATGGGGGAAATAACAACTGATACTACAGAGATAAAAGAGATTATTTATGAGTACTAAAAGAACACTGTGCCCAGAAATTTAGCAATGTGGAAGAAATGGACCAATACCTGGAATCACGCCATCTTCCTGAACTTTACTAGGAATAGATGGATCTCTTCAACAGACCAATATCAAGCAATGATATTGAGAAACAGTAAGAAAGCCTCCAACCAAAAAAACCATGGACCAGATAGCATCACACCAGAGTTCTATCGCACTTTCAAAGATGAGCCTTTACCTATCCTGCAGAACCTATTCCAAAACACTGAGAAGAGAGCAAACTTACATATCATGTTCTATGAACAAACATCCCCATAATTCCAAAACCAGGAAAGTACCCAACTAAAAAGCAGTACTACAGACCAATTTCACTAATGAATATTGAGGTAAAAGTACTCAACAAATCTTAACTAATAGATAGTAGCTACACATTCAAAAATTATACATCAGGATCAAGTAGGCATCATCCCAGGGATGCAAGTCTGGTTTAATATATGTAAATCCATAAATATAATTCACCATATTGAAAGAAGCAAAAACAAAGACCATATGATTCTCTCCATAGATGCAGAAAAAGCATTTAATAAAATTCAGCATCCTTTTCTAACAAGAACACTGAAGAAAATATGCACAGGTGGCACATTTCTTAAGCTGATTGAAGTCATCTATGACAAGCTCACAGCCAACATCATACTGAATGGAGCAAAACTGAAAGCTTTTCTACTTAGAACTGGAACCATTCAAGGGTATACTATTGCCACTAGTATTCAACATGGTTCTGGAAGTTCTAGCCAATACAATCAATCAGGAGAAGGATATCAAGGGGATCCAAATAAAGGCAGAGGAGGTCAAACTCTCCCTCTTTACTGATGATATGATCTTATACTTAGAAAACCCCAGAGACTTAACCACAAAACTCCTGGAAGAGATCAGGAAATGCAGTAATGTCTCAGGGTATGAATCAATGTCCACAAGTCAGTAGCCTTTGTATACACCAATAACAGCCAAGTTGAGAATCCAATCAAATACACAATACCACTGATAGTATCTTGAAAGAAAATACTTAGGAATATACCTAACAAAAGAAGTGAAGGACTTCGACAAAGAGAATATTGGGCTAGAATTAAGTTGTATCTTTTGCTTGAGAGCTGTAGACTAGTATCATAAAAGGGCTGTGTACATTGGATACTTTTTCTTCCATTCCTGAGACACTTTGCTAAGAAGCACATTTTTCCAGTTCCATCCATGTAAACATGAAGGAGGTAAAGTCTCCATTTTTCTTTAGGGCTGCATAGTATTCCATGGTGTACATATACCACAGTTTATTGATCCATTCGTGGATTGATGGACATTTGGGCTTCTTCCATGATCTGGCAATTATGAATTGGGCTGCAATAAACATTCTGATACAAACATTTGGTTTTCATAGGAGGAAATCTTGGAGGAAGAGGGAAATGCAGTTTCTTAACATTCCACTTGGGTTTACTCACAACAGTAGCTCTTACCTCATAGTCACAGAAGCAATGCATCGGTTCTAACAACTACCAGGAATTTCATTTTAATTATACATGCACGGACTGGGAGAATGACCAGGGAGTAGGGGCATGGATCTCAGTGGACTCATAGTAACCAGGACCCAGGCCAGAACTCCATTTATACATGGCCCTCATACTTTCACAGGTATCCATGGTGATGCTTTTGGTCCCCACACATCAATGTTAATTTGGATTCTGTGTCCAATAGTCCTTGAAATGTTTAGGTATTTCTTTCTGGAGTGTAGAACTATTTGAGTCAATAGCCAGAGATCCCATTATGGAAGAACTAAAAATATCATTATCAAATAATTTGCCATGATACTGTAGGATCCTTTTTCCTGGGAACATGGCTTTTCCATCAGTTAATAAATATATATCAGATTTGAGAATGGTTCTGGTCTGGATAGTAAGCAAAAGATTATAATTTTTTTTTTTTTTTTTTGCCAGGGCTGGGTTTGAACCCACCACCTCCAGTATATGGGGTTGGTGCTCTACTCCTTTGAGCCACAGGTGCTGCCCAAGATTATGAATTTTTATTGGAGTATCTATCATTAGCCTCTTGGTCATCTATCCCTAATTTCTTTTCATTGTACAATTGTAAGCAATGCCCTATGAATTATCTATCTATCTTGATCTTGGGGATGACATATTCTATTCACCAATTTCAGCCTTTTTTACTACCACTTTGACCTTACTAATTATTAGGACAATTGTGTTCACCTTGGTTTTGTCAGTTAAGCTACCTGACTTCTATTATCTCCATGTCTCATTCTCATGGTTATTGGGAAGCCCAGTTCTTTAAAAGAACCTCTTACTTCCCTGGTCTACCAAGGACAAGCTGTCACTGAGCTTAAAGAAATTTTTACCAGCATGTTCCTTATCACTTGGTAGATGGATTGTCCTCCAGGCCTTTCGACAAAACAGTATTGACTTGTGGATTTTCTGGCCTCGTGTAGTATATCCACTCTAGAAGGCCTTTTGATTGCTGCTCTCACCATCTGTTACATTTCTACTTCATTAGATATTGGCTAGCAGTTTGTCCAAGCTACCAAGAGCCATCCTAGCAGCATATTAGCACTGTCCCCTGGGGTTCTTGATGGGGTGTAAATCCTGAATCACAGGACAGTGCTCACACATGGATAAACTCATCCAATTCCAACTTCCCATTATGTTCTGCATGAAACAGCATCTTCAGGACACCATCCCATATAAACTCTCCTGGCTCCTGCTGGTACATGTTGGCAAGATACTACAGCTACTTTGATAATAGAGTCTCTAAACTCTCTTAGCAGGCCCAGAATTTTTCCAAACTATATTATTTCATAATCTTCCCAGGATCCAGTGGCCCAGAGGGAAGGTAGAGGAGACAATCAGGGAATGTGTCCTATTTTGCAAATCAGAAGTATTTGCATCTTTTTCAAAGAAAAGTAGCATGAGGACTCAAGCATTTAAAAGGCAGGGACCATTAAGAATGCTGGAGGGCTCAGTCAAAACTGAAGGAATCTAATACCAGCCAACATGCTCCCATCCTGTCCCAAGTCTCAGTCTCACCCACTCCTTCCCAGTCTTCTCTGTAGTTTTGATTCCTAACCGTCAGCGTCCACCCCCATCCCCCACCCCCTGCTATAGGAGATGAGAGCCTCTTTCTGTACTACCAAGAAAGCCCCAGGCTTTCACACTTCATCTTGTACTGGTAGCATTTCACTCTTCAGCTTTCATTTCCATCTCAGTTCTCCATTAGTGGAAATTGTAACAATTGCACCATAACTGTACTCCAGTGATGGGACTCTTACTTTGGAGCTAGCTGGCAAATTATCAAATAATTTGCCATGATATTGTAGGATCCTTTTTCCTGGGAACATGGCTTTTCCATCAGTTAATAAATACATTTCAGACTTGAGAATTGTTCTGGTCTGGATAGTAAGCAAAAGATTATAATTTTTATAATCTTTTAGCTCCTCAATTATATAATCATAGCTCCTCCTAATATAATCAATTATATACCTCCTCCTAATATAATAATTAGCTCCTCAATCCCATTTTGCAGTTGTGTTTCTAGAGCTACTTTTGGCAGAGACTGCTCCAGCTTGTCTTCCTTGGGAGACAAACTCCAAGACACTGAGATTTGCATGCAGAAGGTTAATTGAGGAAAGCTTTAAGTAACGGCACTTACTTATGAGATATATGAGAGATGCAGGATCGGGCAGAGGGTTGAATTGTGACACATTGTACAAGGGGCCTGAGTGGATTCTGGGGTTAGATTTGGAGCCATGCTGCCCTTTACAGTTGTTCTATTTCAGTCAACAGCCATTGTACCTCAGCCCCATCAGTCATCATGTGAGCTGCTCTAGGGAGGGGGATGTGAAATCTTTGGGGAGGCACCTTCTTTTATCCTAGAAAAATTCCTGGTGAAGAACTCGGTTATGAACTATCAACAGTCTATACTTCTGGCAGGTCCAGGAAAGAATGCCTCAGTCTTAAAGGAATATTTGGACAGTGGACACAGAGTCTGCCACAGGTCCCAGTAGAGACTTACTCAGTGAATGAGTGAACGGTCCTTTTGAGGTTAGAGTTGATTCCTTTTGCATTTCTATACAGAAATTATCATAGCACATTCATGTAGTAAGAATGTGATTAATATGTACTAGATGAATAAATGAAGCAATGGATTTTCAGAGTACTTTCTGTCAGTGGCCATACTAGGGCCCAATACATACATTTGATGCTCCTTTTAACTATAATCCTTCCGCATTGCAATTTTTCAAAATTTGCCACTCCCATGAAGAAAGATGATGAGGGTTTACTATTTGTGAGGAACAATGACTGAAAAAAGCCACTTTGAAACGTGGTGATGTGAGTGGGCACTAGTTGAGCCCAATTTAATTGCTGTTCTGCTCTTTAGCGGTGACATAGGGCCCATTAGTGCCTGGTTGACAGCAATTCATTGACATGTACTGCCTCAGATAGAGGCTGAGTCTGCGTCCTGTGGAAATGCCTATTAGCTTCATTCTGAATACTTAAAAGAGTACACCAGAAATGCTGAAAAATTCATTCTTGGAAGCAGATTGTTGGTAACTGCTTTATTTGCTCTCTAAATACATAGTTTGTCACCACATGCATTAATTCTTCATTAAACAATGTCAACATTCCACTTGGTAGAAATAATTGTACCCTCTCCTTAGGTGCAATTATCCTGATGAAAGTAATTAGTCAACACAGCTACTTAAGAAGGAGCCTTGCATTTGGAAGGGATTCAACTTACATGTACCATGTGGTAGAAATTTAGCTTGGCACTGGATTCCACTTGGCAGTCTACACAACCTCACTGAGGGCTCCTTGGTGAGTTTTTTTTTTTTCTGAGTATAAAGGTGATGTCCTGTCACCATGAACGTCCAATACAAAGAAAACACTATGTGAATTAATCCTCAAAGCACACCTACTATGCTGAAAAAAAATTGTATGCATTTATTATTATCGTAAATAATGAAAACACGGATGAAAATATTAGGATTTGAATTAGGTTTTATCATCTCTTGCCTGTTTGTCACCTTACTGGACCTTCAGAGAATGTTGAACATCCACATAAACCCCTCCTCTCACATCTACTGTACATTTGGAGTTTGGATTTTGCTAAACAGTTACATGGCAGGAGCTTTTGATCGTCTTGAGAGCTGAAGCAGTTTGTGAGGGTGAACACTTCTTTTCAAGTTGTAAACTTTTTCAGTTATTTCCAGACCAGTTTCTTTCTGGGTGAAGAAGTTAAAAAAAAAAATAGTTCAAAAAGCTCTCAAATCTCCATTGCTAAATTTTCTGGGGTGACAGTGCTGTTGATGTCTTGATAGGAATTTGGGTTACACGGGTGTTGGCAATTGTCAAAATTCAGCTAATGATCACTTTTACATCAAAGGAAAAGACTCAAGACAAATATTGAACTTTAATGATATGTATACTGAAGTATTTATGGAGAAGGGTACCAATGTCTGCAATTTAATTTGAAATGCATCAAAAAATAAGATGGGTTGATGGATGAAGAAGGGATAGATAGATGGGTAGTTGTGTGAGCATGTAAGTAGAGTGAAATATTTATGGCAGAATCTAGGTCACAAGTACAGGTGTGTTCCGTGTAAAATTATTTAGATTCTTTGCAATAGAATATTGGGAATTCTATTGCCACTAGCACTCCTCCTACAGTGTCATTGAGGCAACCTTTAATCAAAGTGGGGAGGCAGTTACATTTAGCCACTGTTAATTTGGTCCCTATATTGGCACAGCCTTATGCTGTGCAGTCTTCCTCTCCCCTTACCCTAACTGGGGGAGTGGAGCAGCTTCATCCCTTTCTTCTAATTCTGATTTCACAGGAGGAACATAAGCAAGTGTATCCCAACACTCTGTGATTCATTCATTGATTTATTCATTGAACTGTCTGTCCTTCAATTCATCCGTCCATCCATCCATCCTTCCATCATCCATCTGTGTCTAGTCTGTTTCTCTCTTTGGTGCGAGGGATTCTAAAGGCTATCCAAGATAGAGTTCTACAATAAAGAAACTTACAGCATCATGGGGATCTTAGCATCAAGTCGCTATTCCTGCAAGTTCCACTCTGACCTTGTTTATTCATTCTGTCAGACAAAATCACTTCAAAAAAAGAGATGTGATATAAGATATATGAAAATATACTTGTCTGCATCTGGAACACTTCAAAAGTGGGACTTTTGACTTTCATGGCTTTTTCCAAAGCCACAAAATATTCAAGCCATGAATAAAGAACCAAGTCTTTCCTGTGGGAAACTTGAGAGGAAATCTAACAAAACTTTTCCCAATTGGAGTAAACCATTAAATACTTAAAAGCATTTTAGTAGCATATAAAACCAAACCAAGTCCTCTGAAAATCAGGGGACCAAATCAAATGTTAGGTTTAGAATAGTCCCAACTGAATGCATCTCACTCAGGTCCTGCCAAGGGAGTTACTGCTCCCTCTAGGACTGTCTCCTTTTTATTGGTTTTAATTAAGTTTTACAGAATAAATTAGTTCACCATATTTGGATCACATTTGCACACACAGATGAAAAGTTCTTCCAAATCAATACTTTGAAATAGCAGCCTGCGTGATGCAACTATTACTGAAACTCCAGTCAAGGAAAAGGGTTAGGGTATCAGGAGAGAGAGACAGGCAGGAGAGCCAGAGAGGAGAAAGTTCAGCAGAGGAGTGGAAAGCAAGGGGGCAGGGAGGAGGCGAGAAAAGAACAGAAGAAGCAGGGAAAGTAGGTGAAGCCACAGGTTTGCAAATGCTAGGTGGGGCATGCTTACTTACAGCCACATGCTGACCACTTGCTGGCACATGCTAAAGTCTCTGGTTCTTTTTGCCTTCACCCTGCAATCAACAAACTGCCACTTGAAAGTCTCCATATCCCATTGTTTGCCATTAGAAACCGGAGGGCAAGGTTCTTTGTTATCCTAAGATCCAACGATCCAGGTGCCCAGTTCTTGCCCCTTCTATATCATCTACAATAAGAAAAAGATTTCTTTCACCTATTCCTAGTTTGATATTAGAAGTATTGGATATTTTCCCTTACCTACCTTTGCCTCAACTTAGGCATATAATGAAAACAACCACCAACTACAAACTTTGTACTTTCAAAGAGAGAACTTGAAACTTACAGTGGTGGGCCCTTCCACAGGATGGTGCTTATTCTCTGTTTATTATTTTCTATGAAAAGAATTGCAGTGACGATGACTTGGGCTTTTAAATGATCTGGTGATACACATTTCTGATAGCATCACAAGATCTTGACTTGGGGAGCTATTTAAGTTACAGGGCACATTTGGGGAGTTTGAGATGAAGGGGGTATTGTAATTTGCTATTCTTGGGTGCAACTCTGAGTTGGAGATTAGTGTGCAGGAAATTGGGAGGTGTCATAGGTTGACACTGGGAAATGGAAGAGAAGGAAGCAACATGGGGGACAGGGACAGGTCGGGCTATGATGCAGTCTCAGCGAACATCTTCGCCAACTGCAGGTTTCTGGAGCTGGGAGGATGGAAGACTTCACAGCTGTTCCTTGTTGGGACCAGGGGCCAAGGCTTTATACTTCTGCATCGTTCAGTCATTGGATGTGGGTTGGTTCATGAAGGCAGCCTATTGCATGTTGAGATGGCTCTCTTTAGCAGAGGTACTTCCTGGAAAGGACTGACAGCCAAGAGCTGTCACCAGCAACACTCCCAGCAAATGCAGGAATAAATCATGCCTTCCCTGAAGGAAGACTCTCTGCCCCCTTACAGCATCCACTCCAGGGGGAATGGTTTTGCTTCTTCTCACGTGTGTATGTCCTCTGGGATGTGGCAGCCATAATCCCACGTTGTTCTTTGAGTCTTCCCATACACTTACAGTTAGCCATGGCTATTCCATCTCAGTATTTTTTCTCTTTCAGCTTAGTTCCCTGAGCAGCTATAGTCACAGCTACAATTTTCTTAGCAGCTTATCTTTCACCTTTGGTTTGAAATTGAGAAAGGCCTAAATGTCCCTCCATGGAGAAATTCTACGTGCTCTGAGTCCTAGCCCAGGGAGGAGCAAAGCAGGACCAATCAACAAGCAAGGTATGGGCTCTGGATTGGTTCCTACGAATTTGTCTGATCAGTTTGCTGGTGCAGCAATGGACAGGGGTTGCTTGTCTGTTTCATGCTTGTGAGGCATATTAATATGAGTTTCAAGTCAGTCCACTGGTAGATCTATATATTTTCCTTGGAGAGCTTAAGAAGGGCTCACTAAATAATATTCTTTTCCAGCCATCAATCTGTGTTAGGAAGATGTATGACTGGTATCTAAGGCGCTGTCAGTCTGTTATTTTCCATGTTCCTCTCACATGTCAAATATAAAAATACAGCCTGTCAGTGTAAGTGTGATATGGGGCATTGTTCACAGAGACTGTGAAAAATCCTGCAGCGTTCCCTGATTCATCATTTCAACAGCCTAATCATTTCATAGCCCAGTCTAAACAAAGCAGTTAAGGGCATTCCGACTTAGGGGGCACCAAATCAGGGTCGATTCAGAAAGCACTGAAAGGTCCCAACGAGAAAAAAAAAATATTCTGGAGAAAAGAAGAGAAGCCTTGTCTTTGTTCCCAATTTCCTGGTTTCTGATCTTTTTCAGAAGCTTGTTTATCAGTTAATTATTCTCCACCGCACCCTGTACCCTGACATTTTGCCAAAGTGGCCGGGAGGCCTCGTTAAATCAGAATTTCTACTTTCAGCTCACCTGTCACAGCTAAAGGCTCCCTCAAACGCACTGAGATTGATTAATATTTAATGATTGAATAGTGGAAATATTGGCTCAGCACTTTTTACCTTTTTTTCTCTTTAAATTAAAAAAAAAGGCTTTAGAATGGACTTTCTTTCATATACACTCAGCTGTAGATTTCTACAATGAGAAATGTATGTGGGTGCCAAGAAAGAGGAAATGACAATGCGTGTTCCAGAAAAGACGAGACTGTAGGGGAGAGAATGGAACATTTAATGAACACCTGGTCTGGGCCAGATTCTGAGTTAGATACTTTTCACAGTTCATCGTCGATACTCGTATCACCTCGGCGGGGTAGATATCATTATTTTTATTTCACAAATGAGGAAACAGGCTCAGAGACGTTAGTGAACATGTTCAAAAGGCAGAATCAGTGTTCAGATCTTGAGTTATTTGGTTACACAGGCCAGATGCCTTCAAAACATATGTTGCTTCTCTGGGACACAGAAGGTCTGAGGCTGGTTGAGTCAGTGCCCTACCTGTTGACTCCAGCAATCATTTTGTGTTGTTGTGCCTCAGTTTCCCCATTTGCTAAATGGACTATAAACGAGACTTGAATCCTAGTTTGGGCTCAAATTTAATTCTGGACACAAGATGCTGCCTTTGAATCAGGTCATCTTCTAGTTTACATGAGCAATACCCTACATGTAATGTTTTTATGATACACATGGAGAACATAGGAATAGGAAACATTCCCGGGCAAGTGGTAAAGTGTAGAAAAATGGTAGGCAAAATCAAAATATGGAAGGTATAGAATAGACAGAAGTGTGCTAAAGAGGAAAGATCATAGGTTACAGACCCAGACTGAATTCTGCTTCTGTTACCTATTAGTGCTGTAAATGGGCAGATGCTGTAACTTCTACAAGCTTCTGTTTTGTCAACCATAAAATAAGGAGAGTAATTCCTAATTCTTAGAACTTTTTTTTTTTTTTTGAGACAGCGCCTCAAGCTATCCCCCTGGGTAGAGTGCCATGGCATCACAGCTCATAGCAACCTCCAACTCCTGGGCTCAAGCGAGTCTCCTGCCTCAGCCTCCTGAGTAGCTGGGACCACAGGCGCCCGCCACAATGCCTGGCCATTTTTTGGTTGCAGCTATCATTGTTGTTTGGCGGGCCCAGGCTGGGGATTCGAACCCGCCACCTTAGGTGTGCGTGGCTGGCGCCTTAGCTGATTGAGCCACAGGCGCCAAGCCATTCTTAGAACTTTTTAAAGAATGTAAGAGATAATGTATTTCAGAAAATTCGTGAGTGGGGGGAAAAAACTTTAAGAGCACCAAAAATGAAATAGCAGCATAAAAATAAATAGCAGCAAAGAACAGAACAGACGCCACGGGAAAGCCAACCAGTGATGCACAGTTGTAGAACTCTTACAAAATGCAAAAGAAAAGGATAAAAAGAGGAAAATGATGAAGGAAAAGACGGTAACTACACAAGACAGAGAATGGAGAAGAAAGCTAATGACTTTGTGTGTTCGAGAGGAGAAAACCAGAGCACTTGGAAATGAAGCAATAATCAGAGACATATGTTAAGTGAAAAGCCACTTCTCTGAGTCATGCGAAGACTTAAGTATCCAGAACAGAAGGATTCACTGTATGCCAGAAAAAAAAAAAAATCAAAGAGAAAAGAACCACACTTGGACATGACTGCCCAAAATGTTTGATTTAGTGGAATAAAAATAAATCCCACACTCACTCAGGCAGAAAGAAAAATGTTACCTATAATGACTGATCTTAACCTTTCTGTAATAGCCAATGCCAGAATTTGAGAAAAAATATTCCTTCTGGGGGGGAGAAAATTTTGTAACTAAAGAACTTCAAAACCATTCAGACTGTGTTGCGTGTGTGGCAGCAACAAAAAGACCTTCTGCGCGGTTCAAAGGCTCAGAAACTACTCACTGATGTGAGCCTTCTGTTATTACACAATATGATACAGAATATGCCATAAACAACCAAGAGAGGAAAATAATGAAGAGAAAGAGAAATCGGGGCACTCTCCTAAGTCTACACTTTGCAACCTCAACTCAATAATAAACTGAATTTTGTAATTCAAGGTGTACAAGGGGTTACGGGCTAAGCTTGGCCTAGCAGTGTTTCCCTGTATTCTGTTCCTCTTGCTACCTTTTCAGCACCAGATGTAACTCTTCGGCTGTGTATTTACCCCACTGTATTCCCTTTCAGATGAAACCCCTTGCTGTATTCACGGTACTTTCCTCTACAAGCACTTGTTAACAGTGGGTGACCTATGTACAACGTTGGGTCAGAAAGCCCGGAAAATGATGAAACAAAGGATTTGCTTTTGTTCTACACAAAAGCAAAGCTGCAAAGAGCTACAGTCTGACCATTCTTAATGCAAAAAGTTTGACTAATGGTGTTCTGTAGTTTTCAAACACATATTGAATAACTCCAATCATGAGGATTTAATCTGGAAAGCATTTATAAACAACCGAGTGGAAAACGTTGTCACCACGGCCCACTTCACAGCATCTTCGTACTCTAACTATGTAACACAATGATGGGTACTAACACTTTACAAGGATAATGCGGCTGAATGTTAATAATATTAGCAGGGGCTGGTGAGATTTGAGGTGGTTTCAGGTTTTTTTAGTAATGTGTTGTAGTTTTTCATAAGGGAGCGTATTGTACCCTTATAATTAGGAAGGAATTGAATTTTTAAAAGCCACCGTATTCAAAGGATCGAAACAGGCAACTCATAAGAGCAGAAACCGAACTAGCCAGAAAACATGAAAAAATACTCTGCCTCATTCGTGATCATGGAAATTCAAAATACAACCGCAATCATGTCTGTCTTCATCCCCATCAGAGTGGGAAATCATTTAAAATTTGCCTATATCTGTAATGGTAAGGGTGGGCAGTCGCACGAACTCTCATAATCCTGTTGGTAAGAACACACATTAGCCCACCCCTTGGAAGAGGAATATGGCCATAGCTAGGAGAGCTGACAACGTATGCATCTATGAGCTGGCAATTGAATTTCAGATCATTACAGCATCGCTGATAATGACAGACAACTGGATGCAACATCCATCAGCAGGATGTCCGATAAAACGTTGGTGGCATATTCCGTTCTGCAGTTGCTACAACCAAACACGAGCGGCCTTTGACAACGTGGGAAAACCCCCCAAAAGTGACTTGAGAGCATTACCCAGTTATAAGTTACAAAGGATTATTCATCCAGTGACTCCAAATTTATAAGTTTAAAAAGTAAAAATCAATCCCTATTTTGTTTACAAATACAAACATTTGTAGCAAAACTCTAAAAGCAAGCAAAGAAATGTCAATTCAGGTTGGTGGTTATCTCTGAGGAGAAAAGGAAGAGGCTGGAAATCGGAGAAGGAAAACAGGATGTCAGTAGTTCTGCACTGTTCCTCTCTTTAAATGCAAATATCTGATGCCTGTGTATGAATAGGTTGTTATAACAACAGCAAAACTTATAGTTGGTATAATTGTATTTATATAAAATGTCATATTAAAAATGAAAATGAAATATTAATAATGTCTTTCGCTTACACTATATATTTTATAAAAATATAAAAATAAAGTCTATATTTATAATTTTGGTGCATTCTATGACTATAAGCAGATAAAATATTTATAATAGAAAGCCTGCAAGGAAATAAAAAGAGGAACCAAATACTGGTTATTTCCGAAGGATGTATACATGCATATAATTTTCTTGTCTTCTTTAGTTTTTCCATATTTTCAAAATTTTCATCATGAGACTATATTATTTTTATAATTGAAAACTTTAAAAGACATTATGGAAATATGATTAAAAATGTACGTTTGGGCACACTGTGGAGGGTCTTGAATGCCATGTTAAAATTTTGGCTTTGTAATGTGCACTACTATTTTCCAAACCGTGTTCCGTGGAACCCTAGTGACACTTGGTGTGTTTCTTTGTGTTCCTGGGAAAAGAACCCTCTGGTCAATAAGTTTAAAAATTGATGATGATGGCTCCCCTGCTTCTGGCTTGAAGAAGCATGATGGACATGAACATATTAAAGATTCTGAAAAATCTACAGTTAAAACACACACACACACACACACAACACAACAAAAACTTATTTAGCATTTGTTTAAGCTAACCTCATGCTTCCTAGCATTTCCCAAAGTTTTCCAAATACATATGATTACAGATTTTACCAAGACATTTCTTTTTGAGACAAAGTCTCACTCTCTCACCTAGTACAATCAATTGTAACTCCTTATAACCTTGAACTCTGGGCTCAAGCAATTTTCCTGCTGCTGCCTCCCTAGTAGCTGGGATTATAAGCGAGCACCATCACACCTGGCTAATTTTTTTCTGTTTTCATTTTTGTAGAGATGGACTCTCACTATGTTGCCCAGGCTGGTCTTGAACTTCAAGCTTCAAGTGATCATCCTGCCTTAATTCCCCAGAGTGCCAGGATTATAGGTGTGAGCTATTTATTATCATTTGGAGAATATTTATTTACCATTATTCTTTACAAAGGTCTCCAAAACATCACACAGAAAGTGGCATATGGAAGGAGAGAATTTGGAGGTTGAAGTGTTGGGTAGGAGAGATTTTGAGATGGTAAAGGTTTTGTAGAGGCCAAATGGGCATGAATTGTAGTAGGTAGTTAGCAAGTGATAAAGGGTTAGGCACATTGCTGACAACCTTAGCTAACCATCATGAAAATTACCTTCCTGGCACACAATACACATGTATTTCTTACGTTTGTGGACCTCCCGGGATTCAGTTGATCTGGCTCCCGGTTGTAGGTTGGAACAAAGTCTGTTCCATGTATCTGGTTGTCCTTAAACAGGTTACCCAATACATGTTCTTCTTGTGGAAACACATAAGCTTGTTTAAAGCCTTGTATCATGTCAGTTAATATCCCATTGGCCAGAGTAAACCATGCCAATGGCCAAAACCAAATCAAGGGGCATAGCACTCTGCTTACCATGAAGCCAAAGCAAAGCAGAGGGCCAAGCTTGGTATCAAGGGGATGGAGAAGTCTATTCCTCTGGGAAACTGGGAGTTGGGGGAGGAAGTGATTATATGGTGAACAACAATCTAATCTGTGACCACCATCTCCATCTACAAAATGAAGAAAGCACAGCTACTTGCTAGATAGTAGGCTTTTGCTCATGTAGAGTCCACAGTGTGGGCTCCATTTCTGGAAGATGATCAGAACTCCCTGAAAGGATGGGTTCAGCATGCCATAAATCCAAAGACAGTATCATGAATCCCAACCTAGCTGCACCTTGTCTGTTCTCCTGGTGTGATAATAAGTGAGTCAAAGTTTAAAATGCCTGGGAATTCCTGAGACAAAAATTGCTAAGAAATGAAAATAGAATTGCAAGAGATTAGCCCAAATCATTGTGCATGTACGAGATAACCAGATGGGTAAGAAGCTCATCACTCACATTTCACACAGTTTTCTGTTAATTGATATTTAGTATTCAGAGACTTGACAGAACCTAGATTTCAAAGAATAATTTCAATCCTCAAAAAAAAAAAAAAAAAGACCGATCTGGAATATTTTTAAATAATGTGAATTAAAACTATACGCACAAACAACCTATTGATCTTTCACATTTTTATTTCAAATTGTTTGGTACATGTTATATTCTACATTTAACACTCATAAAAACATACTATATGGATTTTTTTCAGTTGCTGTCTCTGTATACTGACTATGTCAATGTGATATATAGGCAGCTCTTCCTCTTTGAGGGAACACAGTGGTATTCTTATTCTAAAAAGCAATAATACATGTACATAAAATATATTTTGAATTTCTGTTTTCTGTCCAGAAAACTTTTAAAAGCACAAAGCCTGTGACCAGTTGGGTTCCAGGAGAAACTGGATAATAAAGCAATAACTGGAAGGAATCAGAAATGAGCCTGGCCTGTGGCCAAATTATGACAATGTCAAAGCTTGTCCATGATGCTGGGTTCACGTGAGTCCTTGGCCTTCTCACTGTCACAAGCCCAGTGGCCTCGTGGTCTTCTCTCTGGCTCTAGGGATAGGAAATATGAAATTCATTTCCAACATGGTATAAATTGTTGATAAGGACTCTTGTTTCAAATATTAAAGGGAAAAATCTATAACAAGCAAAGAGTGCTGGGAATTGAAGCTAGGGAAGCATTTTGGAAGACAGAGACCATCTCAGTGCTCAGAATAACCATTAAGAAGGCACCAGATATGTTTTACCTACAGAAATACATGTATGTATGAAATGGATATATGAGCTTAGTCTATAAAGAACACATAATATCAACTATTAAAAGGAAGGAAGGAAGCAAGCAGACTTGAGATAAGACATTCTTGATCTATGGTACATTTCTTCTATGGAGCATGATCCTATTATTTGAATAAATGTAACTCAAAATAAGAGCAAAATTCACGGGGTGATAGAGATCTGAAGCTTTGGGAGATGGAGTATCAAACAGTCATCATTAACATTTAGTATTTGATTTTCATATTTGTTGAGCCGCTACCTGAATAGTTGGCCATGCCTAGACGTTCTTCTAGGTACCAGCAACCATGTTGCCTACACTTGACTGTTCATCACTACCCATTAAACACCCAGTCCTAGGTTACTAATTGCTAGTAACTATAACAATGTGATAGCTGTTGCTTACACAAAATAGTCTTAAGAACTATGATAGTTAATTTTGTGTGTCATCTTAATTAGGTTAAGCAATAGCCATGTAACAGATAAATAGTTATTTCTGAGTTTGTCTGTGAGAGTGCTTCTGGAAGAGATTAGCATTTGAATCAGTAGACTGTGTAAAGATTACTCTTCTGAAGGTGAGTGGCATCCTGTAATCCATTCAGGGACTAAACAACAAAATGTGGAAGAAGGGTGAATTTACTCTCTTCATTCATCTTCTCCTGACCTTGAATGTCAGCATTCTTGGTTTTCTGGCCTTCAGGTTTAAACAGGAACTACACCACTAGATTTCCTGGGCCCCCAGCTTTCAAACGGCAGGTGGTGGGATTTCTCAACCTCTGTAATTGCATGAGGCTCATGCTAAATCTCTTTCTATACATTTGTATACATCTTTTTGGTTCTGTTTCTCTGGAGACCACTGACTAATACAGAATTATTCTCTAGTTCTTCTAGTCTGTATCACTGATGGAGAGGGATGAATTATAGATGGCCACCTTACCTCTTTAGGTCTCAGTTCTATTCATTTATTTATTTGACAAATATTACTGGGCATCTACTCTGTGTAAGCCTTTGTTAGGTGCTGTGGGAAATGCTATGCCTAGAGGAAAAATACACAGTCTCTGCACACATTGAAATTTCAATGTAGTAAGATGTATAGTAGAACCTGCATAATTGACCACCTCCCTATATTGCCCATCGCTTTCAGTTGACCTAATTTTCATAGACTGGACATGCACCACATGTACATATCAGTACAGTAGTCCCAATTCCTTATATTGACCACCACCTCCATATGTGGACCAGTTTGTTACAGTCCCTTGGGTGGTCAACTTACAAGGGTTCTACCATATACACAGTCTATTTATCTAAGCAATATAGAATTTAATTATTGTTATTGCTTATTTATATATAACATATATGATTTAAGTGCTATAAGGAAAATGTATTCAAAATGCTAAGATATACAAAATAGGGGGAGGGTAGTTTTAGTTGGGGTGCACAAGGGACAAAGAGGAGAAATAGAGGGGAGGGGAAGGCTTCAGGTAAAGGGTGCTTGGGGGCTGGGGCTGGAGGGATGGCAAGGCACTGCCGATTGAGGGAGAGATCTAACAGAGAAATGAGAAAAAAAGAGATACCTGTCAAATGCCACAGATTCCCACTGTCTGCATTGCAGGTTGTGTGTACCTGCTTGGAGGGAGTAAAAGTCAGAAAGATAAATTGGGACCAGAGCATAGAAAACTTTAAATTTCCAGATAATGAAATTAAACTTTATTTACAAGTTACTGGCAAGTCACTGAATCTCTTTGAGCAGATGTTTGGCATGATGTAAGCTGCTCTCTGGAAGAATTTTTCTGGCATCATGGGCAGAATAATTTGGACTGGAGGGAGGGGGAAGAATGGCTTCAAGCCACAATCCCACACTAGCTCAGGTCAAAGAAAACAGGTGCCTGAACAAGAGGCCTGATGATGGGGTTCGTAGTGAATAGATTTTTTCGATGAGCAACTCAAGAGGAAGTTGCAAGGCAGTTGGGGAGACACGTGTTGTATCTTAGTATTTGAATCTTCCCAGATTCTGATAGACCCAAGTTTCTCAACCTCTCCACTTTCAGCAATTTGGATTGGGTAATCCTTAGTTATGGGGGATTGTCCTGTGCCCATTTAATAGTGTCCTTACTCTCTGTCCACTAGATGTTAATAATGCTCCACTACCGCCACCAATTTGAAAACCAAAACTGCCTATATATATTGGCTAATGCCCCTGGGGAACAAAATTATTGCCAGTTGAGAACCACTGCCCTATATAAAAACAATAGAGCAGTGATGATATGAATTCCAGAAAATATCTGTATTTTCTCTCTCTCCAACTCTCTCTCTCAAGTGTTATAGTATCTTTGCAAAATCCAAAATATGAGTGTGTTAGATAAAAAGCCCTGAGATGCATGAGAAATGTGTATTACCATCTTTTCAGAAGGAAATAAAGGAAAGGCAGTGTGGATTTGTATGTGTTGAGTAACAGAGTACCCCTTTGTTCCTAATACACATAAGGACATGCTGAAAGATGTTACTTAGTTGGATGGGAGCTTTCCTTGAGTGAGAGCAAGGAAACTGCCCTTGATGAGATCTAATGATGCTGGAACAGTCTTCTGGGCCCATAAACCATTTATAATAATAACTGACACATAGAAAAATAGGGATAAAAGAAGCAAAAAAAAAAAAAAATCCAGATGAAAATAGGGTTAAGGAACAGAAGAGGGAGATCTCACAAAGCACAAGAACCTAGATTGTTTTCATTACTTTGAAATGAAAAACAGAAGAGGGAGTCCTAGAGTCATGAATCTAGAAAAGTTACTTTGGCCATTCCTTCCTCTTAAAAGCACCCTAAAATTCGTTTGCTTACATGTGAACACAGTAAAAAGTATGCCGTCTTGTAAAGAGAATGAAGAGCAGAATGAATTCCCTAGGAGTTGGGAGGCACATGGAAAGACATGCCCCCAAACAGATGAAAACTGAAACCCAGTATTTCAAATGAGCTAAAAGAAACCAGGCCAATGGTAGAAGCTGCAACAACAGATCACAGATACAGTAACTGAGAATTGAAGTGATTAAGATAGATATAAAGTAAGAGTTTACATGCGTTAAAGAAAAAAATAGTGATGAAATCATTTCTCTAAAAACGTTGAGCAGAGATGAACACAAAAGCAAATAAACAGAAAAATAATGAGAGATAGAACCTAGAAAAGAAGAATATTTTTTTTCTGTTTTTGGCTGGGGCTGGATTTGAACCTGCCATATGGGCAGGCAGTCCGGCGTATGGGGCTGGCACCTACTCCTTTGAGCCATAGGAACCACCTGGGAAGAATTTTTTTTGACAAAATGTTTGTGAATGAAGTGTTTTTAAAAAACATCTGTGAGAAAGACATGGTTTAGTAGGTTTGACCTGTCTAAAACCAGGGTTCGTAATGTATACATAATGTACTTTGGGGTTTATGGATAAAATCTCAGTGCTTTGATGAACTTGGTTAGGGAATATATTATTTATTTTCAGTAGCCTCTAGATGGAATTTAACATTTTAAAAAATTATCTATGTATGCACCAAATCATAGTAATATTAAAGGTATCTATGACTTTGTCAGCAAAAAATAATCACAAAGGTCACAATATCAAATTATAGTTTTGAAAAAAATCTGCAACTATTATTTATGTTCATCAAGGTTTTAAATTTGTAGTTAAATATATTTAGATGTTATTAAGATCTGTATCTTAATATTTAATGTTAACAAAGAAGTCAATGTATTACTGTAACTTTTAAATTATTTTGATAACTATATTTAAGTATAATTAGTTTCCTTTGAAATGCTCTATGTATTCTATTGTATGCATCTAAAAATACTATTTTGAGAAAGATCCCATTTGTTTCAACTTCTAAGGGTCTACGACATGATACATTTTGTAATCTCTATTATATGATAAGATACCCTAAAGAGAAATTATAAATCAAAACTTTCCTGAAATAAAAGATAATTTGAAATTACATATTAAGAAGATTGGAAAAATTAACGCATAATGGTTAATATCATCCTTTAAAGGAAATATCCTTTGGATCTCATGCCAAAAAGATCAATCAAAATAAAATGAGATTGCCATCAGAATTTTTAACAGCCATAATTTTAAGACCAAATAAATTATAGTAACATATTTAAAATATCAATGGAAAAAAAATGTGAGCCAAGAATCTTATGTTCAGCCAAACTGACCTCTAAGTGCAAAAACCTATGGTCAACTGATATAAACATGCAAAAACACAGAGAATATTGTTCTCATGTGGCTTCCTGTGGAATCTACCAAACCACAGTGAAATCAGAACGGAATTTAAGAGTAAGCATTTTGAAACTTTTATGGCATTTTGACAATGCCTTGACATCCAAGCACATGAATCATTTCTCTAGTAATTCATTTTCATCATATTTTATAAAAGTATTGGTCCATAAAAAAATTGAAAATTTAAAAATATCCCTGAACAAAAATGAACTTCAGACAATCAAATTTATCATAAGCACGGGTAGAGCATTAAAAGTAAATTTACTGATATCATTAAGACTAAAAATATCATCATAAAGGAAACAGTCTAGTATGTAATATCTACACCTCTGACAATGTGGATAACACAACTATTTTTCAAGTGGGGAAATAAAAGTAGGAAAATTATGTGAAAATTGGCTTCTAGTTTTGCCCACTGAAAAGACCTGAAAATAGTGACCAAATTATTAGTAACAAGCATATCTGGTGCACAGACTATAGTCTTGAAATACTATTTTCTACTGCTTGGATTTGGAGGGTTCCAATTATGAAGCACAAATTGTGCACAATGAACATGCAATGTACCAAGAAGCAAGGAAACTATCAAAGGTGACTAAGAGTGTGTCAAAAAGACTCAGTTGCTAACTCAAAAATGCTTGCAGTGGTCAAATATGGAATAGTCACCACAGAAAGAATAATTGTAATGGATTCAAGCACATTGGATCAGATTAATTCCATGAATTCATAGACATATAAATATACTAGCTTAGCACTCAATTTAGAAGAATGCTAGAAAACAAAGTCATTATTTTTCAAATCAATAAATATAGGGAAACAATCTGCTTTCTTAACCATTCCTATTTAACCAATATATTGGATAGCCAAGTAGATGATGAAGGAAAACTTTTCTTTACTGAAGTATTCTGACTAACACAGTAAGAATAGATGAGATCACTGGAATGTCACTATTTTACAACTCCTAAGGGATTAATGAATCTAGTCAATGATGATCGGTGGCTCCTAACATCACAAAAATGGTACAATAAGATATTATGTGCTTTCTCTATTCTTGCAATAAATCTGGTCAAGACTTTTGATGTAGCTACCAAATTATAAGAAATATAGGTTACTGAGGACGATTCAATGAAACCGAAGGGATATAATCAGTAAAATACAGACAGACTGTCATAAACTATAATACATTTCCTAGTTTCTTCAACAATAACAAAAGAGATCAAGAAAAATAAAAGACATGAAGGAAACCAAGTGATTAAAAGAGATTTAAACTATCTATCAATGAATTATAGTAAGAACTTTATTTGCCTATCCCCTCTAAAAACATTTTTAAGACAATCAGGGAATATAAAAACAACTGACTAGAAGATATGGTAATACAAAATCATTGTTTTTTAGGTGGTTTATATAACGGTTTATTTTGAAGAGTCTTAGTCTTTTAGAGATAATGTATTAATTAAGGTTATCCAGAGAAACAGAGTTAATAAGATATATATATGTACATACATGGTCATCAGATGGCCAAGGGGAGTACTTCAACGGTGACTGTAGTGATAGTCTACAATGAGGTATGTAGCACCTCTTCTAGGATGAGTTTCCTAACTTAATTGTTAGATCTCGTACAATGACAACTGTGATGGCCATTGCAGAAAAAAGTTCCAAAATTTTTTTGAAGGGTGGACTAGGAGCTGGCATCAGTGTGCAGCTTCTCAAGGGGAGTACTCTGGAGGTGACTGTAGTGACATTCAGCAATGAGGTATACAGCACTTTTTCTAGAATGAGTTGGGAACTTAATTGTCCAACTCTGGAGATATATATTTTATATCTTATATATCATGTATTTATTTCTAGAAAGAGATTTATTACAAGGTATTGACTCACAATTATCAAAGCTGAGAACTCCTGTGATCTCCCTCCCAGAACCTGGAGACTCAGGAAAGCTGGTGCTACAGTTCAAAGGACTGCAAGGCAGAAAACTAAGGATATAGATTCAATCCAAGTCTAAAGGTCTGAGAACCAGGAGTCCTCAAGGCAGGAGAAGACCAATGTCCCAGCTTACCTAGCCAGGCAAAGAGCAAATTCATCCTCCCTCTGTTTTGTGTTCTATTCAATCCCCCTGTGGATTGAGTGATAGGGGAGACAATTTGCTTTACACAAGCTACAGATTCAAATTCTAATCTCTAGCATTCTAACAGAGGCACCCAGAAATTATCTTTAACTATCTGATTATCCCATGGCCCAGTCAAGTTGGCACATAAAACTAACCATCACACGACTAAAGTATTTGAAGATAAAATGATATGATGACAGCTGGGATTTCCTTCAAAATACTTCATGGTCATAGTCATGGTAGTATGGGGGAAAGGAGAAAGGTTCTGATGTAATAATTGTTGAAGCTGGACTGTGAATACATAAAAGTTCATTTTACTATTTTCTCTTATTTTGTATATGTTTGATATTTTCCCTAATAAGTTTAAAAAATTATATAATGGTACTTGCAGGCTTAGTTAAATAACTAGCTAGTATTTGATATTATAAACTTCATAATTGTTTTATTCTAAGAAAATATTAAGAAGATATGGTGGATTGCATGAAGAGGGTCAAGAAATATTCAAAAATATCCTGATAGAGAATAAAAACAAAAATGAAAGAAAAATGAAAATTTAGGAAAGTATCTGTCTTGTGGGAGTGAGATGATTTGAGTATGGGGTACATTAAATTTAAGAGAACACTAGCCATCAGACAATGAGAAAAACACACCTGAAATGTATTGGAAAGGCCAACACCAGAAAGGTAGCTGGGAGACTCATCTAGTTAGATAACTAGAGCCTCTTTCTCAGTCCTTGAGAAAGAGATCATAATGTGCTACGGTTGATATGTGTCCCCCTAAAACATGTGTTGGAAATTCAATCCCCAATGCAATAGTGTGAGAGGTAAAACCTAACAGGAAGTGTGTAGGGCATGAGGCTCCACACTCATGAATAGATTAATACCAATTAGAAAGGGGCTTGAGGCAGCAAGCCCATGTGTCTCTCTTGTGCGCACTCTCTCATGACTCTGCCTTCCACCATGGGATGATGCAGCCAGAAGACCTTCATCAGATGAGAAGAACTTGAACTTGGACTTATCAGCTTCCAGAACTGCAAGAAAGAAATTTCTGGTCTCAAGAATTCTATTAGAGCAGCACAAAACAGACTAAGGCATAATAACGAAAGAAGGGAGGGTTGATAAGATCAGCAAAGATGATGATGATGATGATGATGATTGTGTGAAGAGATGTGGAAGGCAAACTCACCAAAGGCAAGGGGTGCAATGAGATGCAATACACAGTGTGACTAAGAGTGTCACAGTTACAGAAAGACAAATACAGAGAACACCAAATCAAAGAGTGCCAGTGTGATGAAGAAGTTAATCAATGGTTTATAAGAAAGCAATGGTTTACAAGAAAGCAACCATAGCACAGTAGGGGAAGAAGAAACCCTGTCACAAATCCCATCAGAGATCTTGATCTGGAAGTGGAAGTGATAAGCCCTTTCTCAGTTTAGGAATGCAGCAAAAAGGCAAAGAGAGTTAAGAAGAGGGGAGATCTGAGCACATTTGTAGGTAGAAGGCGTGAGCAGAGTGGAGCTACTACCAATATGAGGGAGGTGAAATGATGGGGGAGAACCATATGTAAGAAGGAGACCCAACATGAGAGATCTTTAAAATACCTTCCCACTCTCACATGGAATTCTGTCCCTGCAAACTTTCCTGGCCACTTGCCCAAGGTAATTGAAGCATTTGCCACTTCTAGAGTAATTGAACTTGAAAGAGGGACCTTGTGTTGTTTGCAGTTACTAGAATGGGGAAATAGACTGATGGGCTATGTCTGCGGTATCTCTCATGAAGTTCCATCAGGCCCCAGGCCTCATTACTCAGACACCACTGTCTTCAGTGGGGATTTTCCCATGATTGCTGCCATATATTATGAGAGTGTTAAATCAGCCTGAATGATGGTTTGCATATATTTGTTTATGAACTATGGCCCTCCTACAATTTACAGCACAGAAAGGATGCTGTCTTTAGCTTTTAAATGGGTTATTTAGGCTAGGGGAAGAAGGTAGCAATTCTAAGAGCTCTTGAAAGACTCAAGTTCACATACCATGGAATACCACTCCTGAGGAAAGAAACACACTCTTCTTTGATACTCTGAGGTTCACAGTCATTCCTCTCTGAGAAGATATTAAGGGGTATCTAAATACATAATGTGTATTTTATGTTCCTAGGCCTTCTGTTTCAGGCACTGCTACTTTGAATATTTGACTATTTTAAATCAAGATTAAAACAGGCCCTGGGATAACTAGAGAGCATTACCCTTAAATAAAAGAACCTTGAGACAAAAAAAGAAAACAAACAAAAAAAAAATCATCATCATCATCTCCATTTGCATAAAGCTTTTAATTTTTTTTTCAAAGCCTGTTTTATATCTATTATTACACTTGATCTTCACAACAACCATGTGAGGCTGTTCACTTTAGAGAAATGAATTTGAAAGCAGCGAACATTTAAAATGCCTCCAAAAAATGTAGTAAAACCACAAAGAAAATTCCCAGAGCGTCTATACCATAGCTCTAACTTAAACTGTATTTACTGCAAATTGTATTGACTCGGAAGAGATGGTGGCTCGTAAATATAGTTTCTCTGTCCTGAACCTCATTCAAACTGTAGTTGTTATGAATACAAAAGAGCTTTCTGAGTATATAACTGTAGTTTTGCTGCATTAAAGCAAAAGGCTGGCATTTGGACTAGAAAACAGCCTGTAACTATGTCTGTTCTGCATGGCAGGCGTCTCAGGGCCTGCCAGCAATAGGGATGGATTTACATATATTGACTCAATCCAACATATGAGTAACGATCAATTTTCTTGATCTATTCTATTCTGTCAATCTGTGCTTTTGCTAGCAAATGAGGAGACATTGCTGTCAGCCAGAAATAGAGTTTCCTGGGCTTATGTGAGCTTTTAAGATCTCTTTTCTACTTAATTAAAAGATACATACGGTGGTTGACAGAGAGCAGCCGGCTAGTCAAAGTAACGAAATTTCCTACATTCCTGGAAGAAAATTCACGAAAGATGGCTAAATGAATGTAAAGGCAGACTGCCATTTGGGGGTGGTATATTTTGTTGTCAATTTTATTAATAGAAAAATAAATGCAAAGGGACAAATGTAATCTGTTTGTCAGGAGTAGCCGGTAAAAGCATCCTTTTTCAGGAGCCCCAAATTGCTCTTCCAGATAACAATATGTAACCTGTCAGACAAAATGATAAGAACATGCTATTCTTTTTGGACTCCCATGTTAATGTATCATGTCATATTAATTCATTTGCTTTGGACCTAGATAATCTAAGTAGGGTCAAATAATTGGTATGAAGTTGGCAGGAAATATTCACGTTAGAAATATCAGGAGAATCCTGGCACACCACCTCAAATGTGCTGGGGGTATCAGTGAACCAACATGGCAAAAATCTAAATTCCTTTGCAGGGTTTTACAGTGGGTGAGTAACTCAATGTTTCTGCCAGGGGGCGCAGTGGTACAAGCCTACAGTTTTCATTTATCTGACTTTCCAGGGTTTGGGGTAGATGGAGATTCTGAATCTGTTCAAGAAATGGATGTGGTTATTTATACACTTATTTATTCTAATTAAGTACTGGGCTGGGTTGGGTCTGACTTCTGTCTGTTTCCTTTCTCCTTCCTGAATAAGTACTTTTGGAAATGTCTACAACTCTCCAGAGCACTGACTGTAGGAACAGCTCACAGTAGGAAGGGACAATGGCTGATGATCTACACTACAATGGCGTGATCCAGGCCATGAATTAGAGGCCAGAAGATCTTAGTTCTGTGCCTTCTGCTTCTACTGATGAGTTCTATGATCATGAAAAAAATTATTTCCCTTTTTAGACCTCATGTTCTCATCTCTAAGATGGAGATGCTGCAATGAATACATGATTTTCAAATTAGATTTAGGAGCGTCCTCAGCGACTATCATTGGGATAAGATGGATGGGATTCTGAAGACCTCTGCTGCTGTGGCAGCCTTAACAGCTCTTCTTGTAAACATTTTACTCAGCATGTTTCCAGCAAGACTTTGGTCAGACCAAGGCTACAAAGGATTTAAAACCATGGCACTAGAAGATCTTGGATATTTCCTATGTTTCAGCTAATCTGTGACCAACTTGTATGCCTCTAAGCTTCTCGTCCACTCAGTTTTAGGATTAAGAATTATGCTTTCCAGGCCCCAGAATGGATATAAGCTGAATCACCTCCAGTTCTCAAATGGTTCCTCCTCATTTGTTATGTCTGACAATATTTGTTGGCTCGTGGATACAGCGTCTAGCACATAGGGTGAATGCTGTAAGAAGGTATCAGACAGCTATCTGCTCCCTATAAGATTCATACTTCTAGACTTTAGCTGTAAGAATCACTAACAATGGCCAGAAAGAGAATAGGTGTCATAAGGGGCAAGCCTTTGGCCCAGGAACAGCCTGAGAAGGAGATAAAAATAAAATTAAGGTATCTGATCACTAGGAATCAGAAGATTGTCACAAATTCTACATTTACTCCCTAACCCATCTCATTTGGTTTGGAAATGAAAAGAGACATACGGTGCTCTTTGAAAAAGCTGCATCTCCTTTTTGATCTCCGCCTCCACTGCCACCGCCTTGACACATGGTGCTGGATTCTGATGCTGAACATTTGCCCTCTGGAGACAGTGGGATGAAAGAACTCAACCCAACCAGCACTGCAAGGGACTGCCATTGCTCCAGAATGGAAGAACAGACACTTCTAGTTAGAAGTCTCTGATAAGGACTCTATGGCCATTGTGGATTGTGAGCAGAAGTTTATACTTCCTTAAGGCAAAACTGTCCTTTCTTCTACAGTGTCATGTTTCTGAGGCTCACGTTCAACTCCTAATGTTTATAACTAAATCTACTAAAAATGTTTCCGTTTAATATATTCTTACTTCTTTTAGAACTGAAGAAATTAAGACCCAGGATGGGTACAGGACTTGTATAAAGACTAGACAAATGTGCCTCCCCTATGAATGAATGTTTCTTGATAAACCAGTAATTGTAGATTTCTCTCATCTCACGGATGGAGAAGAAAAGGTCCATGAGTCAATCGATCAGCCTATATTTATCGAGCATCCATTATGTGCCAGAGATGGTGCTAGGCACTCAGGATACAGTCATACTTAAGGCTTCATGAGATTTGCATCTTGTGGGGAAGGCTTTCAATAAAGGTCTTTTGAGCAGAGACTAAAAAGTAGTCCAAGTACTGTGAATTTAGCATAAAACAGATGAGAATGGGGCCTAACCTTAAGTGGGGGAATCGGAGAAGGCTTCCCTGAGGACGCTGAGAGCAGAGCACAGAAAAGGAGACAAGTCAGGTTTTTCTAAAAGGGGCCTGATAAAAATAACCTGGGCATGTGCTAAAATCCGCACATGTCCAACCTCCTTCGTATGGAGAGTCTGATTCAGTAGATCAAGGGGTGAGGGCCAAGAATCTGTGTTTCTAAGTGCCCAAGTTGTTCTCGCAATCCAGGAAGTTTGGGAAATCCTGATTGAGGTAACAAGCCGTTCCAGGCAGAGGGACTATTCCTATTAAGGCACCAAATTGAGGGCAAAGAGGAGTTGAGAAAAGCCGTTCTGACTGGAGGGGAGAGTGTGATGTCAGGTGAGGGTCAGAAAGGATTTGCTAAAACTTGTTGCTAAGACCTTAGAACATGCACAGAGGCTGAGCAGACTCTTAAGTGATTACTGGGAGGAGGGGAGAAAGGAAACTGATGATTGCTTTACAGAAGGAAGTCACCCTACTAATTCCTCAAAGGTAGCCCCAAGTAAAGTTTGCTTTCATCTGTTTTAGACATTTTCTTTTAATAGCAAGGAGAAATGTAGGTAGCTGAGAAAGGGGTATAGTTTGTGGGTGACCCTTAGACATGTCCCCACTTTCTAAAACTGATGTAGAAAGTTCTTCAGGGAATTACTTTTAGGTTTACATTTTCATAAACTGTAAATAGTCTTGGCAAGGGCTTTCCTCCAACCACAAATCCAGGTGTCTTCTTCTGTGGTAAACGTGAGGCTTGAACCTTCTCAGCTGTTTATGCAGCTATGCAAATGGTTTTCAGGAGAGATTATGTTCACTCATAATCTCAAAACAGGGGGGATTAGCCTTGTTTGCCTTCTATTTCAGAGTAAGGTGCACTCCCTGGTTAAGATTTAGACTCTGGCGTTGGTTTCCTGGAGCTGGCTTGTGCAGGTTTGTGGGAGCTGGTTGTCAGCATCTACTCACAGCTTTGTGTTTAGTGACTTCACACTGGTAGCTTGGAATCAGCCACGGTGGGATCGTTCACACCATGGAAATCAGCTCCTTTCATTGCTGAGAGCCTGTGGTTAAACATGTACCAGCACACCACTGTTCCACAGGTAGTCATGTTTTTAGAATTGTGGCTATTTCTTCATGAGAATAGTCACTGACTAGTGTCTCCTACAAATAAAGACTATTTTCTCACTACTCTCTTTTTTATTCGAGAGTAAAGTCTTTCAAAATATCTTCAGCACCCTTCCATTCCTTCTTCATGGTCAGATCTAAATCTCCTGACCATTACAGAAAGGCCGGGGTGGTCAGCATCTAGCAAAGGGCTATAGGGTACCATGTTTGGTCTAGGTTAATCTTAATTCCACTGTGGAGCTGGACACCATAGTCCAGAATGAAACTGAGGCTGTGTTAGTAACACAGAAAGGTACATCATTGTTCATTGGGAAATGTACGATATTTCCCACATTAGTAGTGGAAGAAAAGGATGAATGTGATCTCATCCAGAAGCCTGAACCATCAAAGAACTAAAATAATTTGTGTTTTGTTTGTTTTCGCTTTAACAGCTATTGGCGTTTCCTGCTCAGTCTCTGATGGCAGGAGTTCTGTGAGGGTGGTTCTTGAATCAGCAACATCAGCATCAGCTGGGAATTTGTTAGAAATGAAGATTCTTTGGCCCCATCCTGGATCTACTGAATCAGAACCTGTAGAGGGAGGAAGTGATGGAAGTGGTTGCATGAAGGATGTGGTTAGGCACTCTGTGATTTAACAGGTGAGCAGGCATTCCAGATGATTCTGGTGGGCCCTGAAGTTTGACACCCACTGTCTTTTTTTTTTTTAGACAGAGCCTCAAGCTATCTCCCCCTGGGTAGAGTGCCATGGCATCACAGCTCATAGCAACCTCTAACTCCTGGGCTCAAGCGAGTCTCCTGCCTCAGCCTCCCAAGTAGCTAGGACCACAGGCACCTGCCACAACGCCCGGCCATTTTTTTGTTGCAGCCATCATTGTTGTTTGGTGGGCCCGGGCTGGGGATTCGAACCTGCCACCTTAGGTGTATGTGGCTGGCGCCTTAGCTGCTTGAGCCACAGGCGCCAAGCCAACACCCACTGTCTTAATAGCATACCTAACTCTGTGGTAATGTGAAAGTGAATTTCAGTGAATAATAAGCTCTTCTCTGGTGCCAGGCACCTAGTAGGTCTTGCCACTCATTCATTCATTATGATACATTTATTAAGCACTTGCTGATGTTACCTTGTGTCACACAGTCCATTTCCCACTAGCAGCCATGATGACTGACGTCTTAAAAATGTAACTCAGATTATGCAATCTGCTTGCTTAAAAGCTTCCGGTGGCTCTTACAAGAAGATGAAACCCAAACTCCAAGTCATTCCATGACCAGGCCCACCAATCTCTCCAAATTCTTTTTCCCTTCCCTCTTCGTGCTTCAACCTTGCTGACCTTCCTTCCCGAGTTCACTCACTGCCATTGTAGTTATACATAACACATCACCTTCTCAGACAAGACTCCCAACTACCTTATCAAAGGTACCCCCACTGCCTCTATTTTTCTTTGTCACATTACCCACCAATTTGTGTCCATTCATTTGCTTATTGCTGTTCATTTGCTGATTCCTCCACTGGAATGTAAGCTCCAGGAAGGTTGCCTGCTGTTCTCAGTATCTCAGAGGGCCCTGGAAGACTGGAGGCCCCAACACATACTTGTTGAGTAAATTTCCAGGCACTGCCCTCCATGTTCCAGAATTGAGGTTTGAATTGCTAGAGGAAATTAACAATTAACAGCTGGAGTCAGAACTTTGGCAAAGGCACAAAATGTTTTTCTTCTTTTTTTAACTTGTAAGGTATAATTTATTTTATTCATTGAAACTTAAATTTACTTACAGAAAGCTCTTCAAGGGATCATGAAACTCACTTGTCAGAACAAGATCAGTTGGCTTCAGGTTAAGAGTTGGCAGTGTGTTCATTTATCGGCAGATTACTAGGAACTGGGAAAATAATATAAAAACGCTTTCTACCTTATACCACATCAGATAAGCAAGTAACTGACTCAGAAAATTTATGATAGCTTTACAGTTGTTTTCCCAGGGACTGTTCTGGAAATAGAATGACGAAATCAGACTCCACTGCCATCTAGTGGTCATGTTTAGTTTCTTGAGAAATGAAATTCAATTTCATCTAATAACTGATTTTTGCTTATTGTTTGGGAGGTTTTATGTGTATGTGTGTGTGTGTTTCCAGTCTCAGATACTACTTCAGACTTTGTAATGGTGATGAAAGTTGGTCAGATCCTTGGAAAGTCACAGGACACATTAATCCTTCATGTTGTCATATAATAGATATATGTTTTATATATAATAACTGTATTAAGTAACCATTAAGCTATATCATCCCTAGGAAAGAGAACCTATTGGACACCCCCATTTAGTGGTGCACATTGGTGGATACTCAGAAGCAAAGAGAGAATCTGGAATTTCTGGCCTCTGATGTCCAGTGTTCACTAGACTTTGCTGCCTATGGTGATTCAAAATTTGTTTTTCGATGTCCTGTCCTATCTGTGCTTTTCATTCTCTCCACTGGTTCATAGTGCAGGGCTTTGCAAAAGATAAATAAATCTTCAGTTGGGGAAGCAAAATGTTAATTTTAGCAAAGAATTATAAGTCCGAAAGTTCTTTATAAAATTGTTTTTAATCTTCAGGGCTGGAGTCAGTGCCTCATGCCTATAATCCCAGCTACTTGGGAGACTGAGGTGGGAGGATTGCTGGAGCCCAGAAATTTGAGGCTTTCGTGAGCTATGATTGTGACATTGCACTCTAGCCTGGGTGACAGAGTAAGTCTCTGTCTCTAAAATAAACAATAATAAAAATACACATGCATGCATACAAACACGTATTTATATTTCACCTTCATTAGTCATAATATAAGTTATAGGGCCCACAGAAGCTAATGGAAATTAATATCCTGGGTACATCTAAAGCACACCAGACCCTCTATTTATCTCTTCATATACACTCAACAACTCTGCACAACATGGATGATTGCTCCTCATTTAAAAAAGTAGAATAGTAAGACTCATAGAACAGACATTTCTTGAGCTTCTAATGTATACTTGGCACCATCCCAGGTGTTTTCAAGACATTCTTTTTTCTAATCTCACAAACTTTTCAGAGGTAGTGTCTACTTGTTCACACGAAGAAATTGAAGCTCAGAGGAGTTATTTGCCCCAAATCCCATAGTTGGAGATTGAAATTGAAGCCCCTTTGGCTAGCTTCATATTTCTGCTGTTTCTACTTCTTCTGAAATTTATAAATAATTTTGATTTGAGGGCAGTGCCCTCAAAGGAGTAGGAGGTCAGTCCCATATACCAGAGGTGGTGAGTTCAAACCTGACTCTGGCCAAAACCTGCAAAAAAAAAAAAAAAAGAATTTTGATTTGATGTGATTTTGTATTTGATGCTCATCAGTGTGAAGGCAGGGACCGTATCTGGTGCCTGGCAGGTAAAGTCACAATAAGGATTATATTTGTTGCATGAGTTAAAGGAAGCAGGCTTGGGAAGGTTTCAGTCTCTGGTCATTTGGTTACCATTTTTATTAGTTATTTGTTGCTGCATAAAACTTAGTGGCTAAAAACAACAAACACTTGCTATGTCACGGTTTCTGTGGATCAGGAATCCAGAAGCAAGTTACCTGGGTCTCTCACGAGGCTAAAGTCAAGATTTTGGCCAAAGGTAGAGTCCCCTCAGGGCACGGCTGGGGCAGGGTCTGCTTCCAAGATCACTCGTATGGCTGCTGGCAGGCCCCAGAAGATCCGCATCCAAGCTCGTTCCCACAGCTATTGGCAGGCCTTTCTCCCCACCACAGGGGCTTCTCCATAGGGCTGCTTCACCACATGGCAGCTGGCTTTCCCCAGAGTTATGTGATCCAGGAGAGTGAGAGAGAATGGCCATGATGGAAGCCACAGTCTTTTTATAACCTCATTTTAGGAAGTGACATCTTGTCACTCATGAAAATGTTCTCTCTCTCAAAGGGAGGAGATTATACCAGGGCATTAATACTAAGAAAGGGGACTCTTTAGGGATATCCTGGAGGCTGCCAACCAGTGCATTAGTGGCATATGCATTGAATATTAAGCCTTGAGATCACTCTGTAACCTGACAAATCATTTCCTTCTCATATGAAATAAGAACATTTTACAATTGAGCTGAGGCAGGATCTAATAGTTCTAGTGTTAGACAAACTAGATCCAAACTCTAAATCCTTCATTTCATAACTGTGACCCTGTTGATGCCATTTCTAATCCATGAAATAGAAATTATAACAGTATCTGCCTCATAAATCAGTCATGAAAGTGAAATGAGACAATATTAGAAAACTGCTTAGTATAGTGCCTGATGCATGAAAACCAACCAATCAACTCCAGCCATTATGATCTAAATATACTTGGGACGTCATTTTTGGCTTTCCAAAGTGCTCTCTTACATGGTATTTCTTGTTTTGTCTTATTGTCATTGTAATCCTAAAGGTAGTAGAATTGGACACAGTTGTATCCAATTTAAATACTTAACATTTGAGACACATTCAAATTGAATGACAGGGCAGTAGAGATGGAAGGCAGGAGCAGCTTCACTACCTCCTGCCTATATAGCCAGTATTTATGGGCACAGAGCTGTAAGAATCACTGATAGCGCAAATTGTATTAGAACAGACAGAGTCATGTTTTCAATGTAAGGACTGTCTATGAACTGACTGCAATACACACACCACATTCTAAGCTGCAGTTAGGGTAGCTTAGGAAACCCACATCCTGGCTTCAGTTCCTCATTCTAAGAGTATGGTTTTTCCGTTAAGTTAGTGAAAAACCACCTCACGAGACTCACATTCTATCCCTTAATTTGAGAATAGTCTACCCAAAGGCCTCAGAGACCTTCTTATGATAAATTCCAAATGATATTTTACCGATGCCAACAATAAAACTCTGTAATAGAGACCTCGAACCACAAATACATTCCCACTTAATTCCAATTCTTCTCCAAGTCCTCAGCCCCTTCTCTCCCTTTCCCTCCCAGAAAACCCCAAATTCAGGCCAAACAATAATGAAGAAAAACAGTGTGGACTATGTGTCATACTCACATCTGCCTTTGGAAACAGAGAATTCTATTCCCCAGATAAAGCATTGAGCTTTGACTCATCTTAACTTACAAAGTTGATCTACTCAGGAGAAAGGTCATTTTATTATTGAAGCTCAACATATCCTTCTCTCTCTGTTTTCTTTTCACAAAATAAATAAACAGACGCTTCTCTGATCAAGCTGTAGCAAACTTGTGCTGCTGAGCTTGTCCTCTGTAAATGATTAGAACTTTCTCCTAAGCTCTTTATTGTCTGCTCTTACAAATGCCTATGAGCTGATTGACTTTTAAGAGTTTTATTTTTTGGCATTTGCAATGTGACTTTGAGGGGTTAGAAGGAGAAAAATGAAGGAAAGCAGGAGATAGGGGTTGCTACAGATGAAGACGTGTTGAAAACAATGCTGGATGGCTTTTCCACTCTAATTTCAAAACATTACTGGAAAAATGGCTGAGAGAAAACATGTTCTAAACACCTTTGTGGAGTTTCAGACAAGGTAGCTGGTGTCACTTCGATGTTTAGGAGAGGGAAAACTTTCAAAGTCAGGCTCTGTGAGCTTCTTTATGTCTCTTTCCCTGGCTAGCAGACTGGGTTCTTCTGGGAACCCTCCCAAGGCAATAGGTCATCACCACTCCTGGTGTCTGTGTCCAGCCCTACAGCCTAACAAGGGAATCATGTCATCACTCTGACCTTTTGGGGGCTGATCTAATAGAGAACATTGTGTTCTTCAATGATATTAAAGGCTGAAGAGCATGCACCTCAAAACACCCAGGCTACCTTTGTATAATAAACAGTATCTGCACTGAAATTGTGTGTGTTGAAACCTGTTAAGTCCACATATATACCGAAGTACATAGATATGCGTGTGTATTAATATATGTTCATCTATTTATTTATTTCCATATAATCCACTATCCTTAAGTAATGTTCCATGGTCAGGCCACATCTGGAGTACTGCCTTAGCCCTGGGTTACACATTCTTATGAGGATCTTGAATAAGTTAAAGTATGTCCAGAGAAGCAACACAGGCTAGGGAAAGACCTAGAGACCACCAAGTAAAAGAAATAGAGAATGAAGTAGGTACGATTGTGCTGGAGAAGTGTAGATACAGTAAGTGATTCACAGATTCACTTTTAAATTCTAGAGCTGTATCAGTTGGTGAGAGAAAATACTATGTTACTCTAGGGACACAGCTGGGACAAATGGCAGAAATAACAGACAGGAAGATTGGTCCTCAATACATGACAGGCTTTCTGACAGCACAAGAAAGCTGCAAAGCAATCAGGTCAGCCATGTGAGCCGTCCCACCACTGTCCAGACTCACTCATTGAACAATCTTGTCCATATGGTAGCCTAAGAGATGGTACTGGATGCACTTTTAGAAATCCAGACTCAGGCCATCTATCATGTGCTGCAGACCCAACAGAATAATAAATAATAATAATAGTAGCAAACATTCATAGAGCACACTTACTCTGTGCTGGCCCATGCAGTTACTTTACCTAGCAGAGGATAACCGCCCCAGGGCAACTTTTAAATTCCTTCTGATGTGAGGCAGGAAGTAAAAGTAAATTTAGGGTTTTTTTGACAAAAAAGAGTAAGCTAAAAGACAAAGAAGTCAACCAGGGAGAGTAACGTGCCTCAATTCCTTTGATTGTTTTAAAATGATCTCTTTATTTAAATAAAATGTGGTATATATGTATATGTGTGTGTGTATATATAGATACACACACAATAGAATACCATTCACACATAAAAGGACTGATACCCTGATACTACATATATGCTACAATACGGATAAAACTCTAAGATACTATGCTAAGTGTAGAAGCAGACATAAAAAATATGATTCCACTTATGTGAAATACCTAGAATAGGCATATCCATAGATATAGAAATTAGATTAAAGACTGCCAGGGGCTAGGAGGAGGGGAATGAGAATTTATTGCTTAATGGGTATGGAGTTTCTCTTTGGGGTAATAAGAATATTCTAGAAAGAGATAGTGATAATGATTGCACAACATTGTTGATGTACTTAATGCCATAGAATGGCAGGTGTCCAAAGTTAAAATAGGGCTGCGCACAGTGGCTCAGGCCTGTAATACTAGCACTCTGGGAGGCTGAGGAAGGACAGTGCTTGAACTCAGGAGTTTAAAACTAGCATGAGCATGAGCAAGATCCCATCTCTACTAAACTGAGAAAAGTTAGCTGGGTGAAGCTGAGGCAGAGGATGACTTGAGCCCAGGAGTTTGAAGTTACTGTGAGCTTCGATGATTCCACTGTACTCAACCTGGGGTGACAATGCATGACTCTTTCTCAAAAAAAAAGAAAAAGAAAAGAAAAGAAAAGGAATACTCTGCTGGTCCATGTAAAAATATGAACGAATCTCACAGGATTATTGTTAATGAAAGAAGTCAGGCACAAATTGGAGATGGTAAATGTTATGATATGCATATTTTACCTCAATAAAAATATGAATAAAAAATTTTCAAGGGGATATCCTCCTCTTAAAATATTTTTTTTCTTATTCAAGAAAGAACTCAGTTTAAATTGGGAAATTTCCGAAGAGAAGAATCAGTGTCCCAAATGGCAAGTCCGAGGCCCAGAGCTGCGTGTAGATCATTTTTCAGAGAAATTTAATTGTAAGAAAATATCTGGGCTTCAAGCCAACCATGTTCTCAGGACGATACCACCCTTAGGCATAGTCAAGAGAGGCCTTGTCGTGAGCCCCTTGCTTTAACAGTGTTGTCCAACGAGAGGTCCTGTGATGATAAAATGTTCTAACTCTGCCCAGCAGACATTAGCCACACAGGGCTACTGAGCATTTGAAATATGACCATTTGAGTGAAGAACTGAGATATACATTTGGTTTAATTTTAATTAACTGAAATTCAACTAGGTACATACATCCAGTAGCTATTTATTGGACGGTATAATTTAGAGAGTTTGCATTGGCCCTTCTCGGGCTATGCCTCTCCCAAGGAAGTGAGTAGGAGGAAAGGCCAAAGAGTCTTCTAGTGTCCTGCCTCTCCAGACTTCTTGGAGGGCAGGGGGAGCAGGCCCAACCAGGGTTGGATGGGTGCCAGGGCCATAGGAAAATTTCTTAGTTGACTTAAGGGAGTGTACAATTAAATTGAGATATTAGGAATAAGAGGCATATGGAAAATTGGTGAGAGTTGACTTTCATCCCAGCAAGTTCAGACACAACAACTAGAGTCATGGTTGGATGGCTCAGGAGATGAGAAGATGAAAGATAGAAGGCTGAATGAATTGTTATGCCCATGCAGTCACCTTGAATGGCCTATTCCTTTCTAGTGATATGGGAGGGAAAGAGAGATCTTTCTGGACCATTATAATAGTGAGGGAAGAATGTTTACCTTCTGCTGGAGGCCAGGAACATGGGCCCCCATTATCCCTTATAGCTGCATTGGAATCTATAATAGATTTTAAAAAGGTAGTCATATTGAATTAGTACTGGGAAAATTTGGCCCCAATAAAACTATATGGCTTCTAAATTTTCACTTCTTTTATGCACTTCTGCTTTTCCCTAGATGCTGCCTTTGCTCTATAGAGATCATCATATTCACCTTCCTCTTCCCCAAACTATGGAACTGAAGACATAGGTCAAAATCAGGGCAATGTGGGCTTGGCTGATCCAAAACCCTAGTGACTTTGGGAATGAAAGGGGTGAATTATTGGCTCTCCTTTTGTTGAGTTTTTGTGTGACAAAAACTTTATTTATTTACTTTGTCTTGGCAATTGCTTGATTGATTTAGAAAAATTACACCTTAATTTCCCCTTGGAAATATTTGCAAAAATGAAGAGGAGAATTTACCTTCCCGAGGCCCTGGCTGCCTTGATGCATCCGTACAGTAATGTGATTAGAGAAACCCTGAGAAGCTAGAGGAGCTCGCGTCTCAATTAGCTTCTGTGGGAGGAGTCTGAGGAAAAGCAGCCGTCTTCTCTGTCCTTGGCTTCTTACTCATCCCCAAACAGAGAAGTGTGCAGTTGTTCTAAGCCCAAAGCCAGCTTTGGATAAAGCTGCAAGGTAACCATGTGCTTATTATGATTATTATGGACATATCAAAGAGAATGTAGAGGCAGAAAGATCAACATTTAAGGTAGCAGTTGTTGAGCACCTGTTCCATTCCAGATGTTTCCAAGAATTTCTACTCTAACGCCCATTATCTCTATGCCACAGCAATGGCGGCTCAGGCAGGTAAATTGCTTTGCCAAAGGATGCAAAGCTGGGGGGTGAGAGAGCCAAGGTGAGAACTTAATTCTGTCTGATGCCAAAGTTCAGAGATAGAATGTCTTGATCTTTCCCCTTATTCCTCTCAGTTTCCCAGCCACTGGAGTACCTGCTACTCTCCTAGACCCTCACCCCGTCAAGGCTTCCCTTCCTATTGCCCTCTGAGTCCCCTCTCCACCTACCGGTCCCCCAGCACCGGCCCCTGACCTCTTTTCCCATCTTCCTGAAATCTGACATAATGTCATTTCCTTAGCACCTTGCTACTCTCCCTTTCACTAACTTATGTGAAAAGACTAATATACTACTCATCACAGTGATAGCTACATTGGGAAAGAGGTCATCTCTGGACAGTCTTACCATGACCCAAAGGAATGATTCTGTAATATGAAAAAATTCAGGCTCTTAGGCTGGTTAAGAAGTAACACTGGTACCTCTGAGTATTCACGGGTCTGTGTGTTGGAGGAGGGGTTGGCACCAGGCAAGGACTTTCAGAAGTCTTCTCCCAACAAACCTCACAGACCAATGTTTTGCAATCTTTTTTCCCAATTGCTTCTGTAAGGACATTTTTCTCCTTCTCTCCCCTTTCCATGAAATTCTATCTGTTTATGCCCTAAATGTAATCTGTGCCTTCTATAGAAAAAGAGTGCAAGTTTTTTGGACTGCCAAGAACCAATTCGGGGGGCAATATTGCTACGGTTAAAGGTGTATGCTAATAGACCAGTGCTCTCCTGAACCTGTTTAGTAAGTTCATCAGTAGAAGAAACCTCAGTCTGGTTGGCACAATGTCTCTTACCTGTTTAAAAAAAAAATTGGAAATAAGAAGAGGAAGGAAAAGGAAACAACAGCTGGAGCAGAAGAGTCAAGAACTGGGTCCAACAACCAATTCTCTGTCTCAGGTCTTATTCCTGGAAAGACCTATCAGAGAGAGGAAAACTTAGTGTTAAAAGTGTACTCTGTGGCGGCGGGGCCCATGGCTCAAAGGAGTAGGGCACGGGCCCCATATGCCGGAGGTGGTGGGTTCAAACCCAGCCCTGGCCAAAAACTGCAAAAAAAAAGTATACTCTGTGAGTTACAAATTGCTGGTTCACTACTTCCTGTCTGTGTGACCTAGTTGAGTTATTAAACCTCTCTGTGCTTCAGTTCTACTCTATGTACAATGGGCACAATAATAGTTCTTACTTTAGAGCTGTGGACATAAAGAGCTTTAAATCCATATAACGCACTTAGAACTGGCCTGGAGGCAGAGGTGGAGTTGAGTAGTATGTATTTTTGGTCAAGGTGCTTATAGAAACGGATATCATTTGTATTGCATGCTGCAACGAACTAGGGCGAGGACTGATTGGTTGGTGTCTATATGGGTCTCAGTGAATAAAGTTAGTTTTCATATTATACATTTACATGTACCATAAGAAAAAATAAAAACTTAGGAAAAATACTATCTCGAATTTGTATGAAACTTTCAAATAAAATAGTTCCCCAAAATGTAAAGAGGTATTTGAACTTATATCCTGGACAGGAATCTTTGCTGAAATGAGTGTCAGTGAATGAGCCGGGAGAGAAGCTGAAGGGCTTTGCGTGTCTAAATGACAGTTATGGATTCAGGATGTTTTTAGAGTCATTCAAATGATGCCTGAAGGTAACTTCAATGGTTGTCTCGTTTTGAACAATGACTGTAAAGAAGGTTGAGTATTTTTCACACTGGAAAAACATGACCTTTCATGGCTCTGGCCTACTGGCGGCTTGCTGTCAGGGTGCAGCCGTGCCCTGCCACCCAATGGTTAGGAAGCGCTAACTTAGACCACTGCCTCCATTCTCAGAAGCCTGGCCCAGAACAAATGTGCATGGGAAGAATTTTTCCTAATAGAAGTCCTTTTCAGAAGCACATTACTAAATTGTCTTGCAAGAAAAAAAAAAAAAGACCCAAGCTGTTCCTCTTACAGGAGGAACTATTTCAGCCTCATTCTAAGCAGTCACCACATGCTTCATAGATGGGAGAGGCAGCCCGGTGGGGTGAGCAGCTGTAGCTCAGAACTGGAGTGGGGAGGACAGAGTCCGAGACCAACTAACAGGGGAAGTGGTGGCCAGGGTCTGACCTGATGAGACTGCTGACCGGCTTCTGGCTCTGAAATCTGAGGCCAAGTTGCTTTTCTCCACCTGGCACAAGAACAGGATTACCTTGAGCTCGTTTACCATACCCTTCTTCAACACCAGCTTGAAGAATGCTGGTGGATTTCTAAAAATACAGAATTCAATCTCCTCTCGCCTCCATTTGAATAATTCCATGCATTTTATTACTGTTTCCCAGCAGTGAACTCAGAGAAGGACTGCATGTTCTAGCCAAGCCTAATGATTGTTTTATAAATATTCATAAATCGGATACTATCGCCTCTGCTTTCTCCCCTCTCCCTGGCTATACATTATGTGGAGATCCATTCTTCCCTCTGCAGTAGCGCCTCTGACGGTTTGCTGGGCTGGGAGGGCATTTGGAGTTTGACATTTTTTCTTTGATTGGCTTGACTATACTTTGGGAGTCTTTGTTACGAAGCTTCGTTCTGAAGTATTTAAAGTTGGCCTCCTGAGGTGGTCTCATTGTTCACATGGGCTAAAATCAAACTGAAGCCTCTCTGCAGAGATTTATGTGCTTTAAAGAAGAGAGCACCTGTTTAGTAAGTTCATTCATCAATAGAAGAAACCTGAGTCTGGTTGGCACAATGTCTCTTATCTATTAAAAAAAATTGGAAATGAGGAGAGGAAGTGAAAGGAAATGATAGCTGGAGCAGAAGAGTCAAGAATTGGATCCAACAACCGATTCTATGTCTCAGGTCTTATTTCTGGAAAGACCACTGTCTGCTTTCTGGCAGGGAAGGGCACTCCATCCACGGTGGTTGGAAGTATGCCCCAGTGGCCTTGGCTGTCAGAAAGTGCTGCCAGACTAATTAGATTAAGATAACTGCACCAGAAATATTACACTGAATTGATCTCATTTGTTATCCAAAACATGGAATCATTACAGAAGTTAATTGCTCAATGAATGGAAGTCCCCTGGCTGGTACTAGTAGTAGGTTCCTCTGACCATCACTGATTGTGATGGGACAGTGTCATCGCAGGGGAGGGCACAGTACACCTGAGTTCAGCACGTTCACCACCTTGACTGAGACCTGCTTTCCTAATTCACAACTGTGCTTGGAACCACGTTTACTATGTTAAGATCTTCAACAAAGCTCATCTTGATGGCAAAGGGAGATTTGCCCATCTAGACTTCTTCACTAGCAAAGCCATTGGGGAGCATGGGTGCATAATTTTCATTATAGGAACCATCGCCACTGGCGCCCATGGAAAATTAGCAATAACACTAACAGCAGACGCATGTTAAGACCCATTTCACACAAAGTACTTATCTTGCCTTGTCTCATTTTATAATGGCACAGGGGGAACACCTGGCCTAAGTAAAAATATTTGAGATGCTATATGGGATAGGTAATATTACTCCAACCCTATGATCCATGAGGAAACTGGAACTTGGGCTAAATAACTTGTCCAAACTCAAGGAGTAGCACAGCTGGGATAACCTGAGGCTGAGACTCTACATTTGGTTCTCTGAAGTCCTACACTACTGGCTCCCTGAAGAGCTGGACCTTGGGGAGCAGTAGAAAGAGCTTTTTCCTGGCCTCCATTTCTTCATTGTATAAAGAACACGTAGAGGTATTTCCTGAGTTCTTCAGTGATTCTGCAAAATCCTCTGGATGGGATTCTTGGCTTTTCAAGACGCCTCTAGTAGAGATGAAGGCAAGAATTAGTGACTAGAATGTCTGTTGGAGAAAGAAACAAGCTCATCTTCTAGAGTTGTCTAAGCCAACAACCCCCTAGAAATCGAGTTACAGGTTTTGTAGGGTAGTATGGAGCTACTCCAAGTGCTGATTCAACCTGGAGGATCACATCTGGAGGCATGCAAATTCCTAACCCTCTGCAAATTGAAGAGAAGAATCATGGTGTGATTTGTACCAGACCATATAGAAAGCTGGCTGCTAGCAAGCTGCCAACCCACAAACCACAAACCCAGAGAAGTGCCAGACTGTGGCCCTCCCTGGGCTCTGTGGGAAGGCACAGGAAAGGGCGACTGGGAATTAGACTTATCAAGTTATTTTCTAATCTAGGTAAACCAAACCAATGATGTGCATCACCAACTTAAGGCTAGTGGAACACATTTGCAGCGTGTTTTACAGCAGTAGTTTCTACACTTCCATATTTTTAAGAAGTATAATCCCTTTTCAAACTGGGTATGATGGCTCATGCCTATAATTCTAGGACTTTAGGAGACCGAGGGGCGTAGATTGCTTGAGCTCAGGAGTTCTAGGCTAGCCTGAGCAAGAGAAAGTCCCTTTCTCCAGTAAAAATAGAAAAAACTACCCTGGTGTGGTGAAAAATACCTGTAGGCCCAGCTACTCAGGAGGTTGAGGAAGACAATTGCCTGAGTCCCAAGAATTTAAGGTTGCTGTGAGCTATGACACCAGGGCACTCTACCCAGGGAAACAGAGTGAGAGTCCCCCTGGAAAAACACAAAGAAAAACCAACAATTCCTTTTCAAAACTGAAGTGTGAATCTTCACACTAAATTGGGGTTTCTCTGATTACAGCTGCAGCTCTGGGAGAGGAGACAGATACCACTTAGTACCTGCTCCGTTCACCATGCCATTACTGAGATGGCAGCAGAGCCCCCTGAGGCTTTGGAAACCTCTGCTATATTTGGGGGAAACTCTACATTTGTATTAACTTGGAATTTATTTTCCAAGCAAAGAACATTTTCAGTTTAACCAAATTAACATATCGTCCTAATGATCGCAGAGTTTGAAACGGTGAATTCCAAGTTGATAAAGTTTGGCTGACTTTATATAGTTCAAATATCACAGAATGTAAAAGCCAGACTCTTTAAAATAAAGTTTTTCAAACATTCAAAAAACAGATTTTTTAATGACTTCCTACATATTAATTATGAGGGGGTTTACCAATTATCAACATTTTGTCAATTTTTTATGTATTTCCATCCCTCTTTTTTTTCTTGAAAGTATCTTTAAAAAAATCTCATGCTCTACATGATTTCACCCATAAATATTTCAGCAGTCAACCCTAAACAAGAGGACTCTTTAAAAAAAAAAAAAAAAAAAAACCAACCACATGCCATTATGACACCTAACAAAATCAATAGCAACTCTGTAATACAGTTGTAAGTTTGGAATTTTAATTCAATCAGCATTTCTCCAAGTTGTGTTTTGAAGACTACTAGGTTTGATGGATATTAATTGGTGTTTTTAGGCTAACGTGTTTTATGGTCAAATTATGTTGGGCAACTCTGATGTAACTAAAGTTAAATTGTCCACCTGCAGGACTTCATAAAATTTTAATATGCTAATTTCCATGTGACTTTCAAAGAGCAAACTAGAATCTACACAAGTTTTGGAATTTCTTTTACCTCTCACACATTTTTATCATGAGACAGGACAAATCTTCCATAAAATACCTTAGAGTGGAAAACTGACCTCAGTCTCTGGACAGTTAATTCTTTGGGGGGAGGGGGAAAGGCTTGTGTTTACATACCCCTGAGAGTTAAGGTTCCAGGCTTGCTCTCAATAGACAATGAATCAAAAATATTAGCGTATCACTGCATCAGAAAATGAAGATACTTCTCAGTCAGGGAGAAAAGACAAATGATGCTCTAAGATGTGGTGCTGCCTTGAATGTTATGGCTATGAGTTCAACAGGATTCCAAAGAGAGGACAGATCCACGCACGAGGCCCTGTAGAGCACCTCTCTCCAGAAAGCATATCATGAGGACAAAGCTTGAGCAGGGTCTCGAAAGATGGGTAGGAGAGAAGATGACATCTGGAGTATGACTGAATAACATGAGTAAGACCACAATACGTGTTCAGGGAACACCCCAAGCTGGTCTAAGGAGTGGTGGGGAATGAGGTCTGATGATAAGAAGTAGTGGTATGATGGTACACTTTAGAGAAGGGATTGTGTCTTTCATGACATCCTTTCAAATCAAATACCTTAAATGCAGCTGGCCCAAATAAACAGATGTTTACATGCTGAATTCCATTGCATAGAGTGAGCTGTGAATTCATGCATTTTAGCACAAACTCATTGATCATTGATATTAGCCTATCAGCTACAGATAAGACCCCCAAAGAATGGACCATAGGAATTGAAGAAGGACATAAAAGACCAGAAATGCAAGATGTGTAGGGCCTTGTAGTGATGACAAAGGCAGGAGAAGTTGAAGGAGGCACGGAGTTGCTAAAACAAGAGCCTCATGGCATTGGACCTCCACTGGTCAACAAGGAGAAAAGGAAATAGGAAGACATTCTAAGGGCAATAAAAGGTCTTCAGTGGAGTATAACATGGAGTCCTCTTTTAAGGAGGGTTTTGAGTTTCAAAATTGGGCTTAGCATTATTTATTGGTGTTAAATAATGTGCGTAATCCAGACTGTTGCTCCTCAGAGGATGGTTCATGAGCTGGTACAGGTCTTCCAACTCTTTGTTTCTGGCCAACAGTGCGATAAGCATGAGAATTGTGAATGAGCCATATGGCACGACTGGACATCCAAGCAAGGGTCTGTGTTTCAGTAATTAACCTTTATTGTATTTTATACAAGTGTTAGTGTAAAAGATGTTGGGAAAAAATAGTGATTCACAGCAGCTAGTTTGAGAAGCAGAATCTAGATTATTCTTGGCAATCCCCAGGGGAATATGTCTTCTGTCACAGCTGTTAATTTTTTTTTATTATAATCCTGCATTAATTTAAGTGACTGCTTCTTTGCTGGAGGACTAGATAGCTTGCATTTATAAGCTATCTGATTAGAAAAGGATGTATCTAATCCCTAGAAGCCATACTTAGCCCTGAGAGATGCTCACACTTGGAGAGGCCCAGAGAATGGGGAAGGAGTGAGGCTGCCCATCTCCTGTTCACTCAGGGGAAGAGTTGTTCTTAGTGAGTAGAAAAATAAGAGGAGTGATTGGCTATGGTCAGATTATTCTTTCTCACTCTGTCCTTGCCTCTCATTTTCTCTACTTCGCACTTTTTGCTGACCACATCTATTTGATAGTTTACAACTGTACAATGCCACTCTACCATACAGGACCTTTGTTCTATGTATAATTTTATCCTCTTTGAATATTTTCTCCTCTGCCGTGTTCATTCTAACTGAAAGCAGAGGTAGGCAAGAACTATATTTTTTATCCTGTTTTACAGACAAAAATACTGATGTGAAGAAAAGATTTGAGAACAGCTAGAACTTTCTTCTGATTGCCCACTGAATGATGTGGATTTTTGGCCATGGCAGGAGGCAGCTGGGCAGAGTCCGAGAGGTTCCACAGTGCTTGAAGAATGTAAATGAAGCAGTGTGTGCAAAGAGCCAACGTGGAAACTGGCAGGAAGTAAGTGCTCAATAAATATTAGTTTACTTTCCTTAAGAAATGCCAGGAGGTAGATGGATTGAGGGAAAGAGGCTGCTCCTTAGAGCAAGATGTGGCCCAAGCTCTTTAAAGTCACAGAATTTCTGGGTTGACACTGCACTAATCCTTTAAATTAAGCTTTCCCAAAGTGTTTTTCAACCCATGTTAATTAGGTCCCGATCTCTGCCAGTTCCTATTTGACCTCCCTCAACTGTTCAAACTCTCTGAGCCCCATGGTTTTTCATCCAACATAAAAAGGTTGACTCAATTTATTCTATTGAGAGGCCATGAGCCTTAAAGATAATACACCTGAAAGATATGGACGCTTTATACTTGAAGCTGTTGTGTTATGTCTACACAATTTTGCATTGACTTTATCTAGCACAGAAAAGTTAAACCAGCTAATATATGGTGAGTACCACTGCCTTATATAGAATGGAAATTCTGCCCCCAACCACCTACTCTTTACTGTAAAAGTCAGGCAATTAAATCCAAATGCCAAGGATATGCAGTCACGTGGACAAAGAAGAAATGCCTATATGCATTTGCTTAAAATAATATGTATCCTTCCCAAATTTCCCTTGTATGGCACAATATTCAAGGCCTGCAGGGATGATTTATTAGGGTCTGGCAGGGCTCTGTCGAAGCCAAAGACACTGGAGAAAGATTAAGGGGGAAGACGAGACCATTTGACAGTATAATTGTGCACAGAACTTTTAATGCTATTGTGTATATGTCAAAGATGCTGTATCAAAATTTAAAGGGATAAATATTTTAAATTTAGTAAATGAGAATGCTTTATGTTGGTGAAAAAGATAAAAAAAAAAGGGAGTTTAATAATATGCCCTTCAAACTTGCTTTAAGTAATTACGTTATTTTAGATCTACAAGATAAATAAGGCCACACCACATAACAGGGCATGACCTATAATTTAATAAACACATGTCCCACAAGAGTAATGAAGAATATGGCCAAAGGCTGAAGTTGGATGCATACATGATCTGGGGGTGTAATTTCATTTGTAAAATGAATCACAGTCTAAACTTGGACTTGGTTGACTTATTGAAATCATACTTTCACACGAAATGTTGTTTTTCCTATAGGGGCACTTTTCCCAGCTTATTTTTAGTTGAGTGCTTTTGAAAAAAGCACTCCAGCGTTCACAAGGGGCCAGCTGAGGACACTTTTTAGGACCTTTCTCTCCATACTCAATTCTCTTTGAACCACCTCCAAAATTTTTCCAGCTTCGCTGACACTCCCACTCCCATTCTCTTCAAATTAACTGTAGAATACAGTTTGCAAGTTTTCAAAATTTATGTCCAGTTGGTTTCTACAAGTGCTCTTTAACTTCAAGCAAGAGACAGTGCAGGGTGGTAGAAAGATACACGTCTAGGAGCAGCTTAATTGGGTAAGAGCATTCTAAGTCTGGCACTGTCATTAGTGACCTGGGAGCCTTGTCCAAGTCACTTACTTCATTGGTCTCATCCTCAGCTTTCTTAATCCAGGCAGAGTAGGGTGAACCAGGGACTCTCAAAGGAAGGAACTCAACCATAACATTGTATGTTGCAGATTTTCTGCCTTTATTTAGCCAATGACATCCACTGAGAAAAGTCTTTCCCCATTTCTACTACTCATCAGCTATACGATCATCAGCAAATTAGTCTTCTGAAACATCCGTTTCTGTATCTATAAAACAGGAAAAATAACAGTATTTCCCTTAAAAATGTTGCTGTAATGATTAGTTAAGATTTTCTAAAGAATAGACTCAGCCCAGTGCCTGCCACAGAGAAGCTTTTCAAAAAAAAGTTATCTACACATACTAAATATACTTATTTTGGTAAGAAGTCACTAGAAACTGGGAATTGCTCACAAGGTTTTATTTCTACCAATCACCTTTCTCATGTAAATTTCCCTTCTTCTACCCAAGGGAAGCCAGGTAAAGAAGGGTCTACCCCAGCAAGGGGCCACCATGTAACAGTGCCACTCTGTCTTCTGGGAACATAGTTCGTGGTTGTTTCATACTGAAAACTTTCTAGTTTTATTCTTTTGTTTTGTCATTTTCATTCCCAGATTCAAAGAGTGAAGATGTTGAGATATCATCAGATTAAATTCTGGGGTCAAATTAAAATAAATGCATAAAGATTTCAAGCCCGGGGATCTCTATAAAACCAAAGGGAAGAAATATGGATCCGACAACTTTTTAGTTTTCCAAAGTGTCTACCCTATAGCAGTCATTAATTACCTCTCTATTCTTCATCAACACCCTCCAGGAAGTATTGCCAGCCCCATTTTATTGATGAGTACATTGAGGCCCAGAGAAGTTAAATCACATGCCCAAGTTCACACATCTAGTCAGTGGCAGAGCTGAGATTTAAATCTACCCTTGACTGACTTCAGGAATCCATATTTGTCTAGAAGGTTATATTTTGCCTTCTTCTGAGGCTGGGAATCTGAGGAGTCGAGGAGGTATGTTTCAAAAATTTATTGGGTTTCTTGGGCAAAAATTTACCTGTGTCATTTTACATTCTCAAGTATTTTTCTTTAGGAGGACTTAGGATGTGATGATGTCATCTCCATCCCAATGGAAATTTCTTTAAAATATTGGAAGCTTGATTTTATTTTCTTTGCTTAAAAATAAAGTCTTTTTATTCAGGTACAGGAACGTTAAAGTACACTGGATGCCAGAAACTGACCGGTTTTACATAATGTTTTTTTTCAAAAGTCATTGTCACTTTGCAGTGAATATTATTAATTCAAGACATAAAATTTTGCAAGATGGTATGCCAGAATTACTCATAGGAACTCTAGAAATAGTGAAAGAGCACAGGACTCGTCATTTTTATCCAAAGAACTTTCTTATTTATCTCCTTTTTAAAGCAAAAACCTTAACAAGCCCAACTATTGTTGAAATGCAGAGATTTTCTTTTTGGCTGGAGTGATTATTCTTGAAAGAAAATGAGTCTTTTAAGAGGGAAGCTATAAATGGTGAGAAAGAAGGAAAAAAGTCATCAGAAAATCTTATTGAAAACCCCTAAAAAGATCAGAGAGTAACTGTCTGGTCTCGCTCTCGCAATGTTTTTATCATGAGTTTGACATCTGACCTGACTGTCCTCCTTAACCAAAATGTTCGACTTTTTATTGTACTAATTTCAAATTTATATGTGCATAAAGAAATAACCTACTTTCTTGGAAACATGTTCCATTATAGATTATAAATAACACACTGAATCAGTGATTTTTGAGCATATTTTTGTCCTCTCACTTCAGTTCATTTTGAGTATCAAACCGAAAGATGATCCCTTGAAACAACACAGGAAGAACTTTTTATTTTTCTTTTAATAAAACCACTCTTCTTTTTTTATCACACTTTCATTAAACATTTTATGAACGCACTAAAAAATTTTGAAGCCAACATTAAAATGCTCTACTCTCATGGCAGAATTATGCTCTTTCTTTCTTTTCACTCTACATGTCGTGGAACATTCCAGTCGGACGGTGAAATGTGGTCTTTATGGGCCCCTGAGGGTCTAAGTGGGGACTCTGGTGAGAAAAATATCAAAGAAGCATATGAAAATGAATGAAAAACTGGATTAAATATTACAGTGGCTTCTATGAAAATTGTCTTTAAATGCATAAACTCTTTTTGAAGTCATTAATTTGTTCATTTAGTTAATGCATATAACAAATATTTATTGAGGGCTTACGGCATGCCAGACACTATTGCAGGTGCTGTGATAGAACAGAGAACAATTAACTGACATATCTGTGCCCGAAAAGCTGATACCATAGAGGGAAGAGGCAGATAGATTTGTAGAGCGCATGGTTTATGTGAATGTGATAGTTGCTACAGAGAACAATAAAAAAGGAAGGAGGGTCAGAGGGCTGGTTGGGATTGGGAGTTGCTATTTCAAATAAGGAAGGAAAAAAAGAAAGAAAGAAAAAGCCTGGGAGAGGAAGTGATCTGAAGCAAGACTTAGAAGAAGTAAGCAAGGAAGGAATGTGGGCCCCTGGAGGAAGAGCTTTCCAAGGGAGGGATCAGCAGGTGCAAAGGCCCTGAGGTAGACATGTGCTTAATGTGTTCAAGAAACATCACAGAGGCTTATGTTTTAACGGATTCTTTCAAGTTTCTCATTTAAGATTAGAGAGAAGAGGCAGGACTGGCATTTGAGATACTAATTAGGCAGTTATTGAGTACTATAGGTGAGAAATGATAATATTTGGACAGAGGTAGCTGCAGAGGTGATGAGAAGAGAAAACACATGCAAATCATACTAACTTGTTATATTGTCTTTGCAAATAAGCATACAAATTAGGCAAATATTGCTTGACATCCTTTTATCATAGAGTTTGTTATCTGTTTTCTCTTAAAAACCAACTCATTAGAGGGTTTTAAAAATATTCTTTTACATCTCCATGTCAAATGTGATAATTTCCATGCATGCAAAAATACTATCCTGAGCCACTGTAAACATAGATTAATTTAAAGATAATCAACATATTTAAGTATTGACCCTTCTGCTTCATGAATCTAATATGTTCTACCATTTATTTAAGCCTGCTAGACTATCTCATATTGATGTTTTATAGTTTTCTGTGAACAGGGCTTACACCTATGTGTTATATTTGTTCTTAGCTTTTATTGTATATTTATTTCGACTTCTAATTTTTGCTGGTAATTAGGAATATAATCGATTTCCATATGTTGACCTTAAATTCACAACTATGTAAAATTCTCAGTTTGTCTGCACATCCTTTCGGATTTTCCATCTATGCACTTATATCGTCTGTAAATAATGGCAGTTCTATTTCTTTCCATAAGTTCCAGGATTGGCTATGATCTCCTATAAAATGTCAAATACAAATAGCAATGGTGGGGTTCTTAGTCCGCCAATCTCAGATGGAAATAGTTCATTTTCAAACACAGTATTTACATTACGTTTTTACCTATTCTCTTACAAGGTTAAGCCCTTGGTACTCCCAATGTGCTAAGAGTTTTGTCATAAACAGTTGTTGATTTGTTTTCAATCACTCTTTCTGTATTTATGAAGTTCATCATCTAACTTTTGTCCTTTAGCCCATGAACACTGTGAATTTTTCTCTCTTTGTGGTCAAAGTTAATAATTTTTACTTGTAAAGGAATTTGTGCGTTTCATTGAAATCTTCAAATTTATTGGAACAATGTTTATAATGGCTCCTTCTTATCTTTGTAAAGTCTGCAGGATTTTAAGTTCTAAGTCCCCTCTCATTTCTGATGTGGGCAATGTGTTCTGTCTTTCTATTATTGATACTCAGTTTATTCAGGGGTTAGTCTTCTGAAATGTACTCTTCACTTTTTGAATACTATACCGTACAATTGTTCTCCGTTGTGTTATTTCTGCTCTTCATTATTTCCTCTCTTTTAACTTCTGGGGCTTTAATTTGCTCTTCTTTTTCTGAATACTGAATTTTTAGCCTCTCTTCTTTCCTAATATAGATTCTTAAGTCTATAATTTTCTCTGGAAGCAGCTGTAGCTGTATCCTACAAGTTTTGACATATTGTAGTTTCACATTACTTGGTTCAAAGTAGTTTGTATTTCACCATAATTTTTGTTTCATATGTTTTTTTGTAACAAATATATTGGATAATTAATGGATTTTTCACTTGTTTGGGGGGAGGTATTAATTTTAGCTTGATTCCACTCTGGGTAGGAAATATACTTTGTGTGTCAATTGGCAATTTATTAAAATTTGCTGTATGGCCCAGAATCTCCTTAATTTTGGTAAATATTCCACATGGGTTTGATAAATGTAGTCATTGATTACATATAGGTCAAGTGTATGAATCATGTTGTTTATATCTACTACATTATTATATCTTTGTTTTGTTTTAGTTGACTTAAATTCCATTAGTTACAGAGATAGTTGTGTTAAAATAAAATGTTCACCTGCAATTGTTAATTTTTCTATTATTTCTGCTAACTTCTGCTCTCTATATTTTGAGGCTATTATATTAGGTACCTGTGCTTAGTTTTTTATTCAACTTCTTATTAATAAGCCATTTTATAATTATAAAATTCCCTGTTTTACCTCCAGCTACGCTTCCCATCTTTCTACTTTTTCTGATATGAATATACTAGCTTTGTTTTGATCTATTTTACAGACTGTATTTGTTCTGTCATTTTACTTTCAACCTTTCTGTCTCGTATATTTTAAATACGTTTGCATCGTTAAGCAGCCTTTAGCTTTTTTTATATTATGTGATTTTTTTTAATTAAACTGCTTAGCATATTTATGTTTAGTGTAATTATTGATACGTTTTGGTTAAAATCTATCATGGTGTTTATCTTCTATTTGTCTCTCCCTTTCCAGACTCCCTTTACTTTCCTTTCTTGGGTTCTTTTAAAGTGGCTGCTACTACTTCGTTTTACTGTTCTTTCATTGGGTGGCTACTTTAAGCCATCACCATATGCCTCTTTGACATACTAAATTCCAATTTAAATTATTTCTGTCACTACCTGAGTAACGTAAGGATCATAGCACACTTTAATACCATTTTTCACTTCTGCATTTTATGCTTATGTTGTCCTGTATTGTAATAATCTATGTTAAGTCATTAATATATGGAGTGGCTCATGTGTTTCTCCTTTTTCCTTCTCTTCCTTTCTTTTCTGGCATCTCGATGCCTCTGTTAGGGATCACTTCCCTTCAGCCTAAAGAAGATATTACAGTCTTTCCCTTGAAGAGGGTCTTCTTGTGATGAAATCTCTATTCTGTTGTAAGAGAAGAGCATCTTGTTGTTTTCTCCTCTTTTGAAGGATTATGTGAGACATAAAAATCTAGGTTGGTTGTTTTTTCTGTTTTTTCTGTTTCTTAGAAATTTGAAAATATCTCATTGTCTTCTACTTCTTTTATATTTCTGTTGAGAATTCAGCAAAATTTTTTTTTTTGGAAAGTTACTTTTCTTCCCCGGTTTTATTTAGGTATAAATGACAAATAAAAAATTGCATATATTTAAGTTATACAATATGATGTTTGGATATATATACATTGTAAAATGATTAGCACAATTCAGCTAATTAATATGTTAATGAACATATTACTATTTAATTCTGTGTGTGTCTGTGTGCATCTGGTAAGAACATTTAATATGTCCTATCTTAGCAAATTTCAAGTATGTAACACAGCATTAAGTATAGCCACCATGCGGTACATTAGATTTCTAGAACTCATTCACCTTGTACAACAGAAACTATGTACCCTTTTACCAACATCTTGCTGTTTCCCTCATCTCCTAGCTTTTTATTCTCTGTTTTTATGAATTAAAAATTTTTAGCTTCCACATATAAGTGAGATCATGCTGTATGTATCTTTCTATCCCCGGTTTATGTTAACTATTATAATGTCCTCTAGGTTTATCCATGTTGTCATAAATGACAGGATTATCTTCATTTTTTAAGTCTGAATAATATTCCATGATATAGAGATATAAATAGAGATCTCACTTTTCTTATCCATTCATCCGCTATGGACACTTTGGCTGATTCTGTATGTTGGCTACTGTGAACAGTACTGCATTAAGCACAGTAGCACCCACATCTCTTTGAGATGCTGATTTCATATTCTCAGAAGTGGGGCTGCTAGACTGTATGGTAGTTCTGTTATTAATTTTTTGAGGAAACTTTATGCTTTTCTCCATAGTGGCTATACAAATTTACATTCACAGCAGCAGTGCACAAGATTCCTTTTCCTCCACATCCTCACCAACACTTTTTCAAATAATATCCATTCTATCAGGTGTGAGGTGATATCTCATTATAGTTTTGACTTCCATTTCCCTAATGATTAGTGATTGAGCATTTTTTCATATACTTATTGGCCATCTGTATCTCTTTGATTGTGAGATATCTATTTAAGTCATTTGCCCACTGCTAGCTGTTTTTTTCATATGGAGTTGTTTGACTTATTCATATATATTTGGGATATTAACAACTTAACAGATGAAAGGTTTGCAATTTATTTTTCCTATAGGTTCTCTGTTCACTGTGTCAATGTTTTCCATTGCTGCACAGAAGCTTTTTAATTTGATGAAATCCCACGTAAATCTTTGCTTTTATGGCCTGTGCTTTTGGTGTCATATCCAAAAAATCATTGCTCAGACCAAGAATCATTTCCTCTATGTTCTGGTTTTCCTAACAGTTTTATAGTTTCAGGTCTTATGTTTAAGTATTAATTCATTTAGTCTTTAGTGGTTTTTGTACATATGTGGTATCAAATAAGGCTTCAATTTTATTCTTCTGCATGTGGATATCCACTTTCCCCAACACCATTTGTTGAGAGGACTATTCTGTCCCCATGGTGTCTTAGCATCTTTATTGAAGATCAATTGATCAATTGATCATAAATGCACGTATTTATTTCTGGGCTTTCTATGCTGTTCAATGGTGTAAATTTCTGTTTTTATGCCAACAGCATGTTGTTTAAATTACTATAGATTTGTGAGATATTTTGAAGTCAGGTAATGACATGCCTCCAGCTTATTCATTATTTAATGGAAATAAATCTATTTATTTGTGTTTTCTCCAATTTTTTTTCATCAATGTTTTAAAGTTTTCAGTGAACGGATCTTTGGTCTGGTTGGTTACATTTATTCCTAAGTATAAATAATTTTTGGATTGTAAATGAAATTTTTTTTCAGTTTCTTTTTTAGCTAGTTATCTGAATGCAACTGATTGCTGTATCCTGCACCTTTACTGTGTTTGTTTATTAATTATAAAGGTTTTTTTTTTTTTTTGGTAGAGTTTCAAAGGTCTTCTAATACAAGATCATATCATTTGCGGAAACAATTTTGCTTCTTCTTTTCTGATTTGGATGCTCTTCTTTTTCTTGCCTAATTGTTTTGGCTATGGCTTCCAGTACTGTACTGAATATAAGTGGCAAGGTAAGTATCTTTGTCTTGTTTCTGATCTTAGAGAAAAACTTTCACCTATTTACCATTGAGGATGATGTTAGCTGTGGGCTTATCATAAGTGGCCTTTATTCTGTTGAGATGTATTTCTCTAGACTGAATTCATAGAAACTTTTTCATGAAAATATGTTGAATCTCGTCAAATGCTTTTTCTCCATCTGTTGAAATGATCTGTGAATTTCATCCTTCATGCTGTTAATATGGCATATCACATTCGTTCATTTGCATATGTTGAACCATCCTTGCATATCAGGAATGAATCCTATTTGATCATGATGTATGATCCTTTTAACTTGCTGTTGAATTTGATTTGCCCCATTTTGTTAAAGATTATTTTTCTATGTAGGGTGATGGTGCACTTTTTAAATGAATTTGGATATGTTCCTTCCTCTTCCATTTTTTTGGAAAAGCTTGAGAAATTTTGGCATTCATTCTTTAAATATTTTTATCATCAGTGAAGCTATCAGGTCCTGGGATTTTCTTTGTTGAAAGTTTTTTTTTTTTTTTTGAGACAGAGTCTCACGCTGTCATCCTTGGCAGAGTGCCAAGGCATCACAGCTCACAGTAACCTCAAACTCTTGGGTTTAAGTGATTCTCTTGCTTCAGCTTCCCAAGTAGCTGGGACTATAGGTGCCCACCACAACACCCAGCTATTTTTTGTTGCAGTTGTCATTGTTTAGCTGGCCTGGGCTGAGTTTGAACCCATCACCCTTGGTATATGTAGCTGGTGCCATAACCACTGTACTACGGGCACAGAGTCTGGTTTTTTTCCTTTTCTTTCTTCTTCTTTTTTTTTTTTTAACTAATTAAATCTCCTTACTCATTATCTGGTAAGATTTTTTAATTATTAAATATTGGTTTTAGGAGACCATATGTTTCTAGGAAGTTATCATTGCTTCTAGACTATCGAAGTTGGTGTATGAGGATGGACAGTTAAGTTCACAACACATCCTGGAAAAGTACTACGGACCTTATTGCTATGGTCACCTTCAAAGTACTTCCCTTGCCAAGTTATGCACTGATGCCAGCACACAGTCCACCCTCCAAAGCACTTTTTGTAGGATGAGTTCATGAACTTAATTGTTGGAACTTGCATTATAACAGCTCTGATGTCCATTCCAGACAAAAAGTTCCAAAGTTGCATTGAAGGGTCGACTAAGTGCTCGTGTTGGTGCATAGCTTCCCAAGGGGAATACTTCAGAAGTGACCATGGTGATAGCCAGCCACGAGGTAGGTAGCACTTTTTCTAGAATGAGTTCACAAACTTAATTGTCTGACCTGTGTAATTGTTTATAGTAGTGTCTTACAATTCTTTATATTTCTTGAGTATCAATTGCAATGTCTTCTGTTTCATTTCTGATTTTGAGTATTTTCCCTTTTATTTCAGTCTAGCTAAAGTTTTACCAATTTTGTTTGTCTTAGTTTATAGATTTTTAAATGATTTTTCTCATCTATATATTTTTTTACTTTTACTTTTTACTTTTGTAGTGATCTTTATTATATTCTTCCTTCTGCTAACTTGGGGCTTGGTTAGTTCTTCCTTTTGTAGTTCTTTGAGGTATAAAGTTAGGTTGTTTATTTGAAATCTTTTTTCTTGGTGAAGTTATTTATCACTATAAACTTTCCTCTTGACTACTTTTGTTACATTACCCTATGCTTTTGTATGTTCTGTTTCAATTTTCACTTTTTTAAAAGTATTTTTTGATTTTGCCTTGGATTCCTCCTGTCGGTTGTTCAGGAGTCTATTGTTTCATTTCTGTATATTTATGAATTTTTACATTTTCTTTCTGTTACTGATTTCTACTTTCTTACCATTGTGTTCAGAAAAGGCACTCAAAATGATTTCCGTCATTTTAAATTTGTTAAGGATAGTTTCGTGACCTAACATGATCTATCCTAGAGAATACTCCACGTGCAGCTGAGGAGAATGTGTGTTCTACCACTGTTGGATGGAACGTTCTCTACATACCTGTCAGATTCATTTGATCTACACTGCAGTTCAAGTCTGATGTGTCCTTAATAATTTTCTGTTTGGATGATCTATCCATTGTTTAATGTTATTATATTGCCTTTTATTTCTCCTTTCACTTTTGTTAATATCTAATTTATATATTTATGTGCTCTTATATTGGGTGCATATGTATTTATAACTATTACATTCTCTTGATGAATTGACTCATTTATTATTAATAATTAATATTATAGCATTAAATATTATAATACTAATAATTAATATTAATAAATAACTGTCCCTTTATTGAAGACACTCCTTGTCCTTTGTGACAGTCTATTTTATTTAAGTATAGCTACCCCAGCTGTTTTTTGATTTCGCTTGCATGAAATGACTTTTTCCACCTCTTCACTTTCAGTTTCTGTGTGTCTTTAAAGACCCTCTATAGGATGCATGGAGCCTAGATCTGTAAATGTGGGTCTGGATCCCGGTTCCACAGATGCTGGGCTGCAGCTGGGGAAGGCCTGGAGCTTGGGGCTGTAAGGGCCAGTCTAGTAATGGAGTTCACATGAAGGGGCCTGTTGCTTCTATGCTATTGCTTAGCAACTGGAAAATGCTTCAAAGGGAAAAATTGCATGAATATGAGGTTTATCTAGGAATTGCATTTCCATCTGGAATCTTGGCCCTTTAAAGTCTTTGCTAATTTGATGAGCTTTCTGATGTCTTCAAACAAGTATTTTAAAACCCTTTCTGGATTTTATAATTGTTCTTGGCAGTGGTACTGGTCCACAAGTTTATCTAATATTGCTAGAAGTTCTTGCCATTCCATTTTCTTTCTCCTTTTGATATGACAATAATTTTTTATTTTCTTTGACAGTCACCCAAAACATTTACAGAATACCTGTTGTGCACAGAACATACAGATGTTTCAGTCTATGACAGCAAGGATGGATAAACCTTTCATCGTATTTTTCTTAAATGACTAGTGACATACAATATTTTCAAGTGCTAAAATAACATCTTCAGTGTCTGAAATTCATGCTACTTAGAAGTCAATAGAATTACCAGAAATATTCTTATGGATATTTTTCTTTCATTTTTGGCAATAAGTAACATTCATATTTATTAACTGTAAAAATTAAATTTGAATGACACATTACAATTATATATAAAATCATCTAGAAATCTGCAAAGAAGAAATACGTAATTAGGGGTGGCAGATAGTATTTTATTTTACAGTAATTGCCAAGGCTATGTAGAAGAGAAAGTATTATTTGCTTTTCAAATAGCAAATAAAAAATGACTAACTATATTTGGGGGGTACAAATCGATTCGTAAGAGAAAATAAATCAATGCCATGTAAAAATTACCCAGAAAAACTAACCTTAATATCTACATTTTAAAGTGATATTTTTCTAGAAATACATGTTTTTTTAATTTTGTATCATTGAGTGCTCTTGCATGGCGTAATTTTGAGGACTATAAAGAAAGAAAATAACAAAAAACAACAATAAGGAGAATGGTAATAAACCTATTTCATCTGTGCTGTGAGGAACTTATCATCCTTCACGGTCTTCTTAAAATATAATCACTAATTTACATGAAGCAAAGAATAATACAAAGGGAAATATATTAATGAATTCTGCAGAGGCAAAAGAATTAGGCTAGGTGACAACTTTCTAATAAATTATAGATGACTAGCTGGAACTATTGTAAATCTGTGGACTACTACTACTTCATTAAACAGGGAGCTGTAAAAAAAAAAAAAGCTAATACAATGCTTTATGCTTCCCCCCTCTTGATAGAAATTCTAGTTACTTGTTATCTAATTAGCTAATTTTGAAACTAATAATCTCCATCTCTTACTCTCGCTCTCTTTCTCAGCTAATATGAGTCTTTACTTTGGGAAGCAACTCTTTTTAAATGCTTTAACTATTAATTTAATTAATTCTCCCAATAATTCTTCATGCAAATTTTATTGGGGTAATTTTACATGCAGAATTAAGATAATCTTTGGTTTCATAACTCTATTGTCAGCAAAATGTTTTATTAACACCTCTGCATTTACATAATGATTGCGTGTATTTATATCTTTGTGCTCTTTATTTCCATACTTCACAGTTGAATTAAACAGATGAGAGTGGGGAGCAGAAACGTTGTGAGGGGGTGGGTGAAAAGACCAGTCATAAATACATATATCCTGGTGTTTTTGCCAAATATTAATGAAGATGTAAAACATTGACCAACATAGTTGGTTATACTTTTCTAAATATTCATAATTTCTATTTAGAACTCCTATTTCCTTCTCTGACTTTAATCCCTTTAATCATATCTGACTTTGGCTCTCTTATTTCAAATTTATTTTCTTGCAGACTCTGCCTTAGTGTTGCTGTTCTTACTCTTTTAGGAAATTTATTTGCACAGACAAGTCTCAACTCTATTTCTACAAGGCATTTTCTGGGTTTGATCACTCTATATTTCAATCTCTCTCTTAAAATCAGTCTATTGATAAAAGAGAAGGGGGATGAAGTTATATGAGCTTGATTTTCATAAGTTACTGGCTATGTCTCTCTATCCAAGATATTTAATTTCTTTAGGTCTCAATTTGCCCATCCCAAATATGGAAATATGTAAGCAGGATTACTGTGAGTATTAAATATGATATACATACACACACAAATATATATGTGTGGGTGTATGTGTATAACATAAGGTAAGCTATTTAAAAATGTTAGCTATTATTATTCTGAATACCCATTGTAAATAAGGTATCAAGGTAGGTATTAGAAATTCAAAAATATGGTATCTTTCTTTAGCATAATACCTCCCATTCTCTACTGGAGGTATGTTTTATTAACATGTCTCAATAATTCTTAAACTGTGTGTGTAAAAACTGAAGTCTATGCTTTCTTGACACAGAATCAATCATCGCTAATATTTCCAGGTGCACCTCCATATACCTAGATTTCTAAGATTACAAATAATAATTTTACATTTCTCCCAACCCTCTGTCATGTCAGTCACTATCTCTAGCCAGTTAATTAATGTTTCTGCTTCTCTTTTTTCTTTCTCCTTCTGCTATCTTTATTTTAGTGCCAGACTTTTCTTACTCCATGAATAGATAGCTTCAACTAACTATTTTTAATCATCAAGGCTTTTGCCCATTCACCTCTTGTATTCTACACCCCAGTGTAAGAATCATCTTGTAACACAATTTCATCACTCTCCTGCTTAGCTTCATAAGTTTCTCTCTAATGCCAAGGATCCTGAAGCCCAACTCCTTAGACTGATGTGCAAGGTACTCTGAAGTCCTACTCACTCACTCTTCTTACACCCATCTTACCAAGATTAGTTCTCACTGATGAAAAGAAAGGTGTAAGGATGGCAACAAAAAGATGACACCATCAATGGGAAGGTAAATTAGTGCAAGCTCTGTGGAGATCCAATGATGATTCCTCAAAGAACTAAAATTAGATCTGCCATTCTACATTGCAATCCCACTGTATACCCAGAGGAAAAGAAGTCATTATATTGATATGGTACCTGCACTTATATGTTTATCTCAGCACAATTAACAATTGTAAAGATAAGGAATCACCCTAACTACCCATCAACTGATGAGTGGATAAATGTGTGTGTGTGTATGTGTATACACATATGAATGTATGTGAATGTGTGTGTATATACATATATATATGTGTGTATACACACAAATTCACATATAGATATACACACATATTTATATATGTCATGAAGTACTTATCAGTGATAAGAAAGAGTGCAATAATGTCTTTCACAGCAACTGATCATTATCTTCAGTGAAGTAATTTAGGAACAGAAAAATAAATGGTGCTTGTTTCCACTCATAAATGGAGCCAAACTATCGCTACACAAGGACAAACAGACTCCATGAAAACATTGGAAACACATACTAGGGGGAAGGGTGAGATAAGGTGAGCACTAAAAAGTTACCTGTGGGGTACAATGTACATTACTCAGGTGATGGATACATCACAACCGTGCACTATATCCATGTAATGGAATTCAACTTGTACCACCTAAATCTATGGAACTAAAGAAATAAAAATAAATATGTGGGTGCAAAAAAAGAACAAAAAGATGATCTGAGCATCCCTATTATCCAAATTTTACTGTCTATTCACTATTCTTCAGTAAGTCATCAACTATTCTTGCAGAAGTGCTTGATTTAGGGCAAAGAATAAAAATAGTACAAGGTAAACCTGGAGTATCTTATGGTACCAGAAAACCAGGAAATGCTTTTTACAAGGCATCTAGTCAAAAGTACACAGATTCCCACCCAAAGCAGCTCCCAATGGCCAAACATAGACCAGTATGAGCAACACAATAAGTAATAGTATCGTATTTAATCTATGGAACAAACTAAATATCCATGAAAATTATGCATACACATAAATAATCAAATAGGTTAACAGGGGAGAAGAAGCAGTTCTTCCTCAAAATTGAATTTCCATTTGATAAATATAGAGAAGGAGAAAGAAATAGAGAACCAGCATCTGGCAAACACTGTAGTCATAAGTGTTACAAACAAGATCCACTAAAAGGATATAAAACTTAAGGCTAATTTTCTTTTTACAACATAAACTATGGTAAATTATGATCTATGCTTTTGCTTGTTTTGGATTGCTTTTGGGTTAACAATGGCACATAACATAACAAAGAGACAATCTCTGGGAAATTTTATAGGAAAAAATGTTGCAGTTTCATGGAATTTCTAAAGTACGTTTTTCTTGTGTTTTTTCTATTCATTTTCACAATGTAGTACTTTTCTGTGTAGCAAGATGTCTCCCCTCAAATACCTATCTACTATAAAGGAAGGGAGTAAGTGTGCAGTGGACATCAGGGCACCTGTATTGTATAAGGTATCACTGTCCTGAGCCCTGAAGTAGGATGATATGATACTTGGAAGGATACAAACATTATTTCTGTGATATCTTTGCTAAAAATCGTTACCTAATTGCAATTACGGGAAAATGCTTAATAAGTGAAAATTGGTAGCTATTCTGCAAAATAACTGATCAGTATTCTTCAAAAGTGTCCTTAAATCATGAAGGACGAGGAAAGACTATGAAGGCTTGGAGGAAATTAAGGAGAACTGGCAGTTAAATGCAGTGTAGGGTCCTAGAACAGCAAAAGAAGATTGGTTCAAAAGATTTGAAATTGTGAATACGGTCTGAAGTTTAGTTGGTAATCCGGTGCCAATGTTGATTTCCCACTCTCAATAATTACACTGTGGTTTTATAAGATGTTAACGTTAGGAGAAAGAAGCTGAGCGGTGGAACAGAAGGCTTTTTACTATCTTTGCAACTTGTCTGCCTGTCTCACATGAGTTTAAATAAATGGTTAAAAAAATAAAAATCCAATCTGCCACTAATATTTCATGTGATCCCTTACCTCCATTTCTATGTTCTGTTCCCCAGGAACATACTCACCCTCTGTGGTCCATCTCTCCAGAGCTGACATTCAAATTCATGCAATTTCTTTGAACATAGCATAGGTAATGTCTAGCACATCAGCTTTGGTGTCAGACTAACTTGAGGGTAGATCCTGATCCCGTGTGTCCTTAGCTGGGTGAGGTATAACTTACCTTACTTGGTTAGGTATATTGTGTAGCCATTCTAGTTCTTGATTCTCTCATTTTGAAAAATGGGGGTGAAAAATGATACTTTGTGAAATGATTGTCGTGAAGATTAAAGGAGATGCTACTTGAACGGTCCTAAACGTAAGGCACATAGTAGGCGCTCAATAGAAGTTACTATTTTTAATGGAAATGCCATTTCCTTTAGAACATGTCTATGATGAATCTGTAAAACTTCTTATGCCCTTTGTTCCTTCAATATATACCAATTCAATTCATACCATTTAAATTTGCATTTGATAGCTAATAAGCTGTTCTTAAGTTTAGATAATTTCCTCAATTAAATTATAAAATCGTTTAATGCAGAAAGAGTCCTCTGCTTCTTTTCTCATGCCGCCACAGCCTAATTCAGTATTCTGCACACAACACATGATGAATGTTCACTGACTGACTGATTATAAAGTTGGCAACACTATATTCTTTCAGCTTCCTAATGAGTTGAAGCTTTCATATACTGATAATATTTAATACACTGAAAGTGCTGCAACTTTGCATCTTGGCAAAAATATTCCAACAGTGCATTTCTTTCTACATTTTGAATTAAACTTTCCATATAACACATGCTAACACTATGCCATCCTAGGACAGTTTTGAGCACCAGTGACACAGCAGTACTTCATCAAAATTCATTACTGCATCTTCAGTCTGAGCAACTTTCATTCTGCTGTGTTCTTTTATGAATGGCTCACAGGAACAAATCAAAAAATGAATATGTGATTTTTCTATCAGATACGGATGAAAAAAATCTCTACTCCAAGAAAGATGTCAGTTCCATTCTTTGGTTTGTGGAAGGAAGGTCTTCTAGCTAGAGATGAAAGTTGCGTGATTGAATGTAACGAAGATCACTCATAGGACTTTAGGGAAATTGAACAATGGCAAAGAGGGTCTTAAGGAATCTAGAGAGCTTTTGCCAAGAGGCTGGGGCTTTAACTTCAAGATGTCTGGATTCCCATCCTTTCCCATGGCTCATTAGGCTAGCTATATAAAACTGTAGGTATATGTAGTTAAAAAAAAAAACTCATCTCTGCCTAGTTTCTTTATTTTAAAAGTGAGAATAATAATAGCATGTACCTATTCAGGTTTTTGTGAACATTAAGTGAAGTGCTGAGGGTCTAGACGATTATGTTCTTCATAATTGCACAATAAATTTTAGGTTTTCTCACTATAGATAGGTATATATATATCTCTTTCCTCTGAGACCTATAATCTAAGAGGGGAAGAACAAACTACCGCATTTTTAAGGTCAGCCTAGTTATTTTCACAGAGGAAGCAAATGAAGTGCAGAGACTTGTTCAAGGTGGCAAAGTTCTTATTATTTATTGAAAATGGCTAGGTCCTGAGATGGTAAATGAAAAACTTACTAATGTACATTGATTAGAGTTCATAGCAAACAGCAGTCCTTACTTAAATGAATTCAACCCCTATTCCTTTCCTTTTGATTGGTTTCATGACAGTAACTCTGAATGGTAGAAGTATTTTTAAAGCTACCACTGGATGTTCTTTGGATCATTATTACCTACTGGACATATACATTTTATGCAAGGAAGATTGAAAAACTTGAAAATACGCTAAATGTCCATTGACAGAAAAATAAAGTGCAGTATATTTATGCAGTGGAAAACAATGCAGGTCTCCAAAGAGAATGAAATGTAGCTCCGTGAAACAAAAATAATTCATCTGAGCAATGATTTTTACATGAAAATTGTTAAGTCCCAGACAGTATTTTTAAAGTTGAAAACAACTGAAATGAGAGAATATAATTTTTAAACATGATAAAATGACGTGCATGGAATGTAAGCTGATGCTGGGGACACAATTTGAGATGTGGTTATTTTCAGGGGAAATTGAGATAAGATGGAATGATACCAATAAAGAGTATGTAAGTAATTTCTAATATTCTAGTTTCCATGATGGGAGTCGTTTTTTGGTATTTCACATGTAACTAATACAAACAAAGAAAATAAGGCATTGTACAAATCAACAAAAGAATGTGGCAGGAAGGAAAATATTTTAAGCATAACAGCATGTGTGTGTGTGTGTGTGTGTGGTGTCTGTATAGCTGCATCATGCTTTGTATTTCCTCGTGATAGAAAGTTGAGATGAACATATCACATGTTGCTTTGTCATCACAAGATTCCTCAGAACTTCTCTATTCATAGCAAAAAGGTCAATACTCAGTAACAACAGCCCTGTTGGTGGCAAATTTTGCTTCTCTTTCTGGCAAAGGAGGAAGTATAGCGAGGGGGAGTTTGCATGTCCACACAAACATTGTACCCTCCCACTGATGTTCTGCAGAAATCTAGGTTCTTCATTCCTTGACTGTGTCTTATTGTTCTGTTATTCCACAGTTTATCAACAGCACTTTTCCCTGTGGGAGGCCAGTGCAATCACCCTCTCCATCCTCTCATTTTACAGATATGCACCTTGAGATAAGGTATTCTACCTGAGCTTACAAACTCTTATGCACCTTGAGATAAGGTATTCTACCTGAGCTTACAAACTCTTGCAGCAAACTTCTTTGCCTCTCTACTTCTAAAAGCCTCTTTGTATCTTTCTCATGCTTCCCCCACCTTTTTTATCCCCACGATGGTAGGTAAATGGTAGGACATGGTCTGAATTGGTAAAGAATGTCTAGAAATAAAAGCAACAGCACCAAGAACCAGCACCTCTTAAATGCTTACTGTGTGTCCAACCACCAACACCTCTTAACTAACAGCTTGTGTGCCTGGCACATACTCAGTGCTTGGAATATAGTACCTCATTTAAATGTCAGGATAAGGATTAAAGAGCAAATACAAGTAATTACCTCATAGAAAATAGAAATCTGATCTTGTTTACATCATTGCTTCCCAGCATTCTGTATCCATGTAAAGGACAAAGTTTAATATTCATTAAGAACTCATCGAACACATGGGCATGAAAAAGATTTCCTATACATAGCAGTAGCGAAAGTTCTTAACTATGAAATACTTGCGATGAGTGAACTTCTGGGGGTAAATGTTTACTTCATCTGATTTTTGGCAGGTCTTTGGGGTCTTCCTAATTCTCATCTGGAGCACTGCTATGCTCCTTCATCTCTTCTGAGATGATAGAATAGAGAATTTGTTTGTCATACATTTCACCAATCCATTCTCTCCAGTAGAGCACAAGAAGATTATGACTTTTCTTTCTGTGATGTACAAAGGTGCATCTAAGCTTTTGGCTTCTTGGACCACATTGGCAGATGAGTTGCCTTGAGCCACAATCAAACACATTAACATTAACAAAATCTCATAAACTGGAAAAAGGTCTATGCATAATTTACACAATTTGCCAGCACAGATATGATAAAAAGTCCTCATGTAATAATACTAAATATGATGGGGCCATGTTGAGTCATTTAAAATCATCAAGCAAGTCCTAACTTTGCCATCACTAATATAGAAAATGAACATATCTAAGTAATATGACATCTTTTTTTGATGTTTGATTATAAAAGTAAAAGAGAAGTGGACAATGTAAAACTACTAGGATAGGGTGGCACCTGTGGCTCAAAGGACTAGGGTGTAGACTCCATATGCTGGAGGTGGCAGGTTCAAACTCAGCCCCAGCCCAAAACTGAAAACAAAACAAAACTACTGGGATATTTGACATTGTATTTGAGAAACTAATGTATCAATTTCTGGTTTGATGGAAGTGAACTAGTTGAAATTCTCAGTGAATTCTCAAGGTGCTCATCAGATATTTTGGTTCTAATTTTACTCATAATGTGTTTCATTCTTGAAAGTAGTTACTTGCAAATGTAGGTGGTGGCAAAGAGCTGATAATGTGAATAAGGTGTGATTGTGAAGCAAGGGAAATTTGTCCCTGGGAAGATAAACGTATAAAAGGACAGTGAAAAGACATGATCTAATTTTTCTTCAAGTTTTATGTCAGGTTGCTGCTTCATGCATTCTAGTGAAAAATTGGCAGGTAACATATTTATGTCAACTGAAAATAGAGTCGCAAAGGCACCAAAATATTGATTATTTTCCCAGAAATCTTGAAATCTGTTTTCAAATTCTGTATCAAATTGGAAAGCAAAGTTACATACTTTTCACGGTTCACAGGACTGTGTTTAGCCAGTGTGTTGAAATGCATAAAATTGTTTGTCTTAATTTGAGCTTGCCATAATTTCATTTCATTTCATTTGGAACGCTGTAATGATTTGAAACATTGTACTGATAAGTTGGTTTTCACCTTAAAGACACATATTTAACTCATTTAAGTAAGCAGTTTAAGCCATGAAAAATGCTAAATCTATAAGCCTGTTTTCATCATCAAGTTCTGGTACAAATTCGATTTTTGATACTATGACTTAATAACATGTTGCAAATCATAAAATCTTTCCAACATTTGGCCTTCACAGCCATCTTGCTTCCAAAAAGTAAATGATGTCACCATAGTCAATATCAATACTTTTAAGGGATTCTTGGAACTAGCAATGATTTAATCCCTTGGCCCTTATGAAATTCAAAGTCTTGATGACAATTTGAATGACGTTGTTAAAGGTTTTGCACATAATTTTTTGATGTACTATGCAGTGATACTTCATCAAAAGTGAGTTTTGGGCAGGAATTGCATCATCTTCTGTTAATTTCACAACTCCCTCTCTTTTACCTACCACCACTAGGGCACTCTCTGTAACTATACTAAATAAGTTGACAATGAATAAAGAAAGTCACTTTTACATATTTTTTACTGCTTCATACAAATCTCCTGATTTATTCATGTCTTTTAATGACACTAAAGAAGCCATTTCTTCAGTGACAATATATTTTTATCATCCATACTTCTAATAGAAATAGCAAACTGAGTCATATTTGAAGCATCAGTGCTGTCATCCATCACCAAAGCATAAAATTCAAAATTAACAGCTTTACTCTCAAAACTTCTTTTGCTAGCTTTTCTAATTTCTTCAGTTCACCTGGCTACAATCTGGTGTGACAAACTTATTTTAAAAATATTCCCCTTTCTCAGGGCAAATTATATCTGCCATGCATTCTATACATTGCTTAATAAACTCACCACCAGTAAATGCTTTTGATTGTTTTTGCCATTAAATATGCTAACACATAACTAGATTTTACAATGAAATCCATCTGACTTGTCAATTTTTTTAAACTTTTTGCTGAGAAGACAGACATTTTTTAGTTCCTCTATTTTGTCCTTACAACACAATCCTTTATACTCATCAAATTTGCAGCATGTTTTTGCATATGATGCCTTTTTAAGTTATAGTCTTTGAAAACTTGAACAAATTATCAACAAATTAAGCAGAGGTCCTAATTATTTGCCTCAAGTAGTCATCTGTACATTTTTGAATGAACAATCTTTTTCATCCATAATTTTTCTTTTGAGGGGTTTTGTTTTCTTTTCATATGTTGTAGAAGCTATGCTGGGATTTTAAAATATAATAACCAGTAAGGGGCTATCTTTACTTTTATTTTGCAAATTAATTGTCAGGAAGAGCAAGGTTTGGACCCTTCCATATCTCAGCTGCTGATGTAGGGTGAGATGGATAGCTGATTGTAAAGCATGATGTATGATGTGTGTGGTGCTGTCAGTTGTGGGAGCATCCTTAATAATTAAATAACAATGTTTATCTGACTTCTAAATAACATTAAATGCTTACTGTTGCAATGGTAGGTTGAAATACTATTGATAACTATTGATAATCACTGCCTCACCAAGTCACCACAAATGCATGTATGTCTGATAGTGTCAATTCAACTGTCTTTGCTTGGAAGATAACATACTGGAGGTTGCACACCACCAAAAAACTGAAGCCATGCATTCGTGCAAATATTGAGGCATGAATATTTGTTTATTTTATGTGACATTGCAAAATGATATTGTTATTTACAAAGTTCATGTTCAAGAAGTTCACAATCAAGTTCTACAAAAAAAAAACAACTCAAACTGTTTTACATTAGGGATGTTTGCTTCATAGTGTTTTGGGGATTTTTCCTTATTTTTCTATTTTTTGGAAAAGGTTATGTAATATAAGTACTAGTTCCTCTTTGAAGGTTTGATAGAATTCTAAAGTGAAGTCATCTGGTCCTGGACTTTTCCTTTTGGGGAGATTTCATATAGTTGATGCTATTTCAGTGCTTGATATAGGTCTATTCAAGATTTCTAAGCTAAGAAAGCTAGACTTAGGTCTGTTCAACATTTCTAAGCTAAGAAAGCTAGACTTTCTGGCTAAGTATAGTAACTTGGCATTCTTCCGGGTATTGGTCCATTTCCTCTAGATTTTCATATTTCTGAGAATAGAGTTTTTTGTAGTAATCATTGAGGATTTTTTTGAATTATCTGTTGTCATTTCTTCTTTATTGTTTCTGATTGACAACATTAGAGATTTTACTTTTCTATTTCTGTTTAGGCTAGCAAAATTTTATCAATTTTATTAATCTTTTCAGAAAACTAACTTTTTGTTTCATTAATCTCCTTTATGTTTCCAGACTAATGTGGCTTTTTGGAAAAGAAGTTTGGAGAATTCTCAAGGAACTAAAAGTTGACCTCCTGTTCAATCCTGCATTTCCTCTACTAGGTATCTAGCCAGATAATCAAAAATCATTTTACAACAAAGACATTTGCATCAGAATATCTGTTGCAGCCTAATTCATAATTGCCAAGTCATGGAAGCAGGCCAAATGCCCATCAACAATGAATAGATTAGCAATTGTGATATATGTATACCATGGAATACTATGCATTCATAAAAAAGGATGGAGACTTCACAACTTTAATGTTTACCTGGATGGAACTGAAACATATTTGTTTTAGCAAAATATCTCAAGAATGGGCAAAAAAAATATCCAATGTACTCAGTAATATTATGAAACTAATATATTATCACCTACACATTCATACAAATGATAAAACACATTCTGGAGTCCAAGAAGAAAGAGGGGAGAGGAGAGGATGGGATGAGGGAGTATAATTGGTGGGACCTCATTTATTGTGCACCATGCAATGGTACATTTCAAAACTACTAAGAGTATAGTATAAATGTCTCACCATAGCAAATAAGTAAGTGAGATGATGGCTATGTTAATCAGTTTGATTTAAGCATTCCACATTGTATATCAAATGAGCACATTATACCCCATAATTATACACAGTTATGATTTAATAAAAAAAGAAATGTTTTAAGTTAGTTTACAAGTTTGTGTTGGGCTGCATTCATAGCTATCCTGGGTCACACAAGATTTGCAAGCCTTGGGTTGTACACCCCTGAGTAACACTTGAAAAGTTCCATTATTTCTAATTGTAATTCAAACACCAGAAATAAAGGGAAAGTTTGTAGAACTTAATTAGTATTGCCTCCTAAGTATGAAGGCATAATTTTCTACACATGCCTTATAATGATCTATGTTGAGCACCAAGTCAAGCTGTCACAGGTGCTCATGTCATTATCCTAACCTTGTTTTATGTAACATGCTATGTCTATCTAATTTTGCCTTTCATGCTGCTAAACTTCATCTAGAAGCATACAAAGGGAGCTGGTAGAGGAAACCCCTAGGCATGAGGGGTTTTGCATTATTCTTGAGGACAGAGGCACACAGTGATATGGAGGTTGTGAGAAAGGATGTGATGACTCCAGAATAGTTACACTGCATCCTCCTACCTCCCTGTCCTACTGCACATTTTTACAAATAAAACACAATAAAATACACCCCAAATTTGAAGATATCAAAGATCAAAAACAAAGAAGCCCAAGAGTATAGAAGGCGGGACAGGGTTGATGTTTTTGATAGGAAACCATACAATAAGTCCCACTGATTAGCCACATGATTTTAGGTGCATTAATATCCCTGAGCCTGGGTTACCTCAGTAGGGATAATAACAGCACCTTCTTCACAGGGTTATTTTCAGAATTATATGAAATTGGGTGTGTAAATCACTTAGTTTTCTATGTGCCATATATAATACAGTCAATAATTATTAGGCATTATTATTGTAAAAAAGAATGAATAATGCATCCCTTAGAAAACTTTTTTTGAGGAATAAATGAAATAATGTGTGTTATAGGCCTGGCATATGGCTAACATGAAATAGGAACAAAGGATAGGGGCAGCACCTGTGGTTCAGTGTGTAAAGTGCTAGCTGCATATACCAAGGGTAACAGGTTCAAACCCCAGCCCTGGCCAAATTGCAACCAAAAAATAGCCAGGTGTTGTGGCAGACACCTGTAGTCCCAGCTACTTGAGAGGCTGAGATAAGAGAATTGCTTAAGTCCAGGAGTTGGAGGTTGCTGTGAGTTGTGTGATGCCATGGCACTCTACTAAGGGTGATAAAGTGAGACTATCTCTACAAAAAAAAAAAGAACAAAGGATAGTTAAGTTTTTTTCCTGAACCCTTGTTATATAGCACCAGGATTCTCAAAGAATAGGCTTAAAGAATTATTTAACATTGTTAGGGCTGTATGATTTGTTTGGGCGGAATTTGATTCAGATTCAAAGACATCTGAATATACAGGGTGTTTTCCAGTCTTTCACTCACTCATTCTTCACAATAAGCTTGTTGCCTCCTCTTCTGAAAAATGAGGTTCATCATTCCCCAATTTAAAAAGATCTCATAAAGTTTAAGTGCAATGTACAAGTTATGCAATAGGAGAAGAAGGATTTGAACTCACGTGTGGAACCCTGAAGCCAACATTCTCTCCATATTACTTCTCTGAAGAGCGCACTCTTGAGCTAAGTAGGTCAAATTATAAATTTTTGACTGCTCATTACCTTAAATAATTCATTCAAGCTATCTTCATGGTTGTATTGATGCAACTGGTCCATTGATTGGGTCCCTTAGAGCAGAGCCAGGATTGAGAAGCAACTATTAATAAAAAGCCAGGAAAGTGAATGCCATGTAAAGAATTTTTTTCTTTTTAAGATTGCAGTTTGTTTAAAGAAAAAGAACTTTCTGGAGATGCAGCAGCAGCAAATCTATCAGCACCTTGCAGTGTCATCAATCACAGAAGCATTGGGAAAAAAAGCAAGCTGGACCCAGTAACCATCCTTGTAAATTATTTTTCAGGAAATCCTGCAGGCTTGGTTTTTTACCAGGAAACAATTACAGTTTAATATAGAGGACCACAGAATTCACATGGAACCGATTTCTATTTCTTTTTGTTCTGCTTACACAAAGGAAATGCAATTTTTCAAAAAAAAAAAAAAAAGCAGAGAAATACACAAGCGCTGGACTAATATAGTGGCGCCTGTCACTTACAACTGAGGGATTATGTCATTTCTCATTGCCAGTCCTGACAGCACCTCAAATAAAGAGGCGTCTTAGCAAATTATGTTCTCAGTATTGCTTACCAAAATGCGGTGGCCCCATTTTAAATAATAAAGTGACAATGCAAAGACCTCAAGCTGGATATGAAGGAGGTTTCCCATGACTTCACTGACGGACGGTTCACTAATGTTGCTCATGCCATTATCTTAATCTCATATTTTTATCAAGTGTCTTTAAATGTGCAAAATTAAAAAGCCAGGGGTAATTTTATATTTTATCTGCATCCAAGGGAAGAGATTGTTAAATGATCACTTTGATATTAAATAACTTGAACCTGCATAATGACCTCTGAATATGCAAATGGAGCAGCTCTGTTGCAGCAGAAATGTGGTTCACTAATTGTTAAAATGATAAATGGGGAGAAACGGAAGAAAACTGGAATTTACTTTGAAGCAAGCCTTGTTGAAGGTTTATGTGATAAGGATAAAGAAAATGTTTTATATTTATGTACAGGTTCAGAAGAATGATTGTCTAGAGCTGTTCAAATCTGTGACTTTGCAGCAGTAATCAAAACCAGCAGGAGAGTTCCTGACTTATATCCCTGGCAAAGAACTCACGGAATACATAATACATACCCAGAAGAGTTAAAAGAGAATTTCAATAGTTTCTTAGGTAACAGTTTTCATTCTCTCCTCTTAGGATGTTTGAAAATGAAATGCTGCCACCCCAAATCAAACAATAATTAAATATCCATCTCCAGTTTTAAATGAGCTTTTTAACACCAGCCTGGTTATGAATGTAATGCTCCCAGAGATGAGGGATGGATACAGCTTCCTAGGATGATGGCATCTGTGGGCAGGTTTTTCCTAGATATTGACCATTTTAACTTTGAGCTATAGCATCTTGGATGCGTGATTATCAGAACAACCCCCCCCCCCCCAACAGAGAGAGTACCCCAGGGAGGCTGGGCTTGGATAAGTTCCTGCGGTGACTGGGATGTGACATCCCATTTGTTTTCACTCTTGGAAGATTTGGCTTGGGTCAGTCTCCAGACCCACTGTGATTTTCTCATGTTAAAATTGTGAAACCCATTTCCTTTGTAGATTGGGAGTTATACGCATGTAATTCTTCAGAGAAAAGTTATCTTCAGACATTTATAGTGAATGCAGAAGGCGCCATATTTCCTGACTCCTCATCTCTGCTCACCAGGACCTGATAAGGCTGAATGGCATCCACTGCTTTAGTTGCAGCATAATACAAAAATAAAAAACGTGGGCTCTAGAGCCAATGGCGGCCATATACTCTTGGACAAGTTACTTCCCAGTGCCTCAGTTTCCTCATCTGTACTGATGAGTAGAATAAGCTACAACTTCCCTCAAAGTGTTATGTTGCAAGTACTCAAGTCAAGTATTAATGTTCTGTACTAGAATCTGCCTGGGCCATGGGAGGAGTCACCTCCTGAATGCTAAATCTGTCTCACAAAAGTGGAGGTGGATGCATCCTAAACTAGTTCAAGAGAAACAATGGGAATGATAACAACCAAAGTATCCGGTCAGGGCGGATAAGTTCTCATAAGTGCTTATAACCTCACAGTTATGCCAGGATTAGATATTGTTTTTAACCTCACTTATAGATGCAGAAAGCTGGTCAGTGGGAGAGCTTGAACCCTAGTTTGTTTGTCACCAAATCTTATGCTATTTGTTACTCTGCAAGAATGGTTCCCTAGGAGGTTAGGCTTGGGCATTCCAGTTATTTGGGACCTCAACCTTCTTAAACCATTAGCTAACTCTGTAGCTTTTTGACCTTGGAATAATCATGTCCTTTCTTTGTTGCTCTATTTTATCTTTGGATCAAAATGGCATGATCTCTGTGACCTTCTCCAGTTCTAGAAACCTATGTTTCCCTCAGGAGAGAAACGATTTGCAAGAGAAGAAGGAAAAAGAAAAGGAGGAGAGGGAGAGAGAGAGACACAGAGAGAGGGAGGAACACAGGGAGAGGGGGAGACACAGAGAGAGGGAGAGACACAGGGAGAAGGAGAGGGACAGGGAGAGGGATTTCTACGCATGGTTATAATTGAACATAATGATATCTTTGTAGCTTATAAGGAACTCAAAACACTTTCATAGTTCAGTACATTCATTCTTGTACAATATGTCTATATATCATCACTGTCATTTTATAAATGAGGAAACTGCAATATAAAAGTTTGTGACTTGCCAAGGTCACATAGCTAAGTCATAGACTCTAGCAATTTTATTGCCAATATGAAATAGCATTCTCTAGATTATGCTGAAAAGCCAATATATAAAACACTCTGAAAACTTCTATTGCTTAATAATGCAAATAGAAATTTACTTCATGTTATGCAATCAAAGAGTTATTTGAAAGATATAAATCAAATGCTTTAAATCAAATCCTATTTGTCGCTGGCAACTCTTTAATTTCAGTTTGATCTTCAATGTATACTAGCTCCTTTAGATTTTTTTCCCTTCCTTATTTCTATACTTTGTCTCCAACCTTTATCCAGTTATTCAATGCCCAATGAAAATTCATATTTAAATGGACCCTGCAGTGAACCCACTAAAAATTCTGTGACCATATATTCATAATGAAATTCATTTATTTTACCAAACTTTTATATACTAGAATTTCAGTCTATATTAATGCTGACAATGATCTCCAAGCTAATCTCTTTGACAAGGTTTTAACAATTAAATGAGATATCAGTGGCAAAGCTTATACCAAAGCAAAATACATAGTTTTTTTTTATAAATGTAAATTTTTGCTTTAAATTTTTCTCATTAAGGCCAGACACAGCGGCTCATGCCTCTGGGAGGTTGAGGCAGGTGGATGACCTGAAGTCATAAGTTCAGAGACTGGCCTGAGTAAGAACAAGACCCTGAATCTAAAAATAGCTAGCTGGGCAGGTGTTGTGGTGGGTGCCTGTAGTCCCAGCAGCTCAGGAGGCTGAGGCAAGAGGATTGCTTGAGCCCAAGAGATTGAGGTTGCTGTGAGCTATGATGCCCCGGTTCTCTACTGAGCACGACAAAGTGACACTCTGTCTTAATCAATTAATTAATTAATTAAAAATAAAATAAAAAATAGATAAATTTTTCTCATTAAAGCTTCTTGTAAAGAGATTTTGGTAAACTTACAAATGCTCTTTCAGTATCATACAAACTGACAAATTAGATTTGGAAAACTTATTTCAAAGCTCCCCAAGTTTTTGACAGCAAATAATCTTCACCCTATAGAAATATATGGAGCTGTCCTTAAAAAAGAATGAGGGAATCAAATCTGTTAGCAATAACCCAGAGATAAAAATCCTGGTTTCTATTTTTAACAGAAGCCTGGATCTGTTAATATATATGCATTTTCCTGTGAGTGTGTATACATAAAACTTCTCCTTTTAAACTCTCGATGGTAAGATAAAATCAGAGAACTCATTCCTTTCTTCTTCTCTCTTTCCTCCTCTCCTTTTAAGTTTCCTTTTCCAGAGGAATTATCCTTTTCAGGGCTTCTCCATGGCAGACAAATTTGTTTCTCAAATGGAGCATTAGTTTTTGCAGTTCTGCTGGAGGGCTCCAGGAGATCGGAATGCCTGTTTGCTTCACAGATTCTCGTAAAATCCAACTTCTCTCAGTCATACATCTCTCTGATTACTGCTCCGCTATATACATTTTGACAAGGAGAAAAACAGCCTCGATTGTTAATACCAAAAAGCTTTAAGAATTTTGTTTCAACTGCAGCATATGGATGTATTTAAAGACTGAAATCCTTCACACGTTTTGTGCCCAGATCATAATTTCACTTGCTAAATCATTAAGCATACCTTTAGTAGAGAGCATTCTTACTAAAAGAAAAATTCCTAGGAATACAAATCCTGTACACATATGTGTCTTATAACTTTAACTATATTTACCCTGATACATATGTGTGTGCATATGTGTGTATAATGAGCATCTATCATGTTTAGTAAGGATCGTTCTCCAAAATGACTCTGTTAAAACAATCACATCTCACAAACCTCAGACAGCCCTAGTGTGTTGGGTTTCTAACCTCTGGAGGATATGGCATTGTGGTTTACACAGGATAACCAGAGCTGGTGGAGAAGTTAACTACTTGGCAGTGGATCACATTTCTGTAATAATCCGATACACATTGTACGTTGATTTGTTTCAGATTTGGCACAAAATTAAGCAGCAAATATAGACATTTCTTTAGTTGTCTGACGCCAGATTTGACCAGGAACGTCATTCAGATGGCATTCTTTTCCTTTTTTCCAGCAAATTTCAGTGAGAAGTTAGGAGCCCATTTGCAAAAATTTCACCCTCTAAATTTATGGGTTTGGAATTTTGATCTAAATCCAAATCTTTTGGCGTTTAAGTTCATTTGCCTTTGGCAAAAAAAAAAAAAAATCCTGTTTTCAAAAAGAAACAAGTCATAAGAGGACTTTATTAAAAAAGGCTCAACCAGCTGCTTAAAAGGCTATTTTGATGATGTCAGTGCAAGTGAATAAAAAACACATGGATTTAAAGTCCCTTAAATTATACAAGCCCTTAAAAATTATAGGAACTATGTTGGGAAAATGTGTTTTGGGTTTATTAAGTTAAGAATAAGTCTTCCATGGTTTCTAAACAGCCTTGTGAGGGTGGAGGGGGCTCCAATTATTTGTTAAATTTAAAGACAAGTGAGAACATGGTTCAGGAAAAGCCAAGAGGCTTATGTTTGTCAACCCAAACGAGAGTGGGTCCCTAACAGCCAGCGAGAAAAGCTCATAAAAATCACCTTCTCCTCCCTCCCCAAAATACAGCAGTAAAAGAGAGAGAATGAGTGGTACACTTTCAACTTGCAACCACAGTCTCTTTGATGTTTTATTTCCTGCTGCTTAAATGTTTATTTTCCTATTGCGTAGACAAAGCCCTGGTGTTTGAAGAGCTGCTGGATCTATACCAATTGTTGAAAGAGATCTGCCAACATAAAGGTCTCTCCATTTCTTCTGAAAATCATGGACTTATTTTTGTAGAACTTAGGGGGTTTTTTAGCTTCCCTAAATTGGGCAGGGAGACAGACTATAACAATTCTACTGTTTCAATTCGTAAGGCAACATGACACCTCTTTGCAGAGGAAGATACAGTGAAGTTTTGACAGATGAGTACATTCACACATAGACTCGGTAACAAAAGCATTTTGAAAGCGTGATTGATGTTCCCAAACAGTCGTTTCTTGTTCTTAATTTGGTGAAAAATAAAAGTACGTGTTTTCACCTGCGAGCTTTTTGGTCCTCTCTAAGCTATTTCTTTCATGACACTGTGATATGATGCTGAGACTCCGAGCTCTGAAGCAGCAGATAGAAATAACCAAATCATGTCCATGATGTCCTGATACATTTTTTGAATGACTACAAAGCACTAGCTTCCACTTCTCTAGCCTTAGGAGATACAGCAGTTCGATCTTCTAGTTATAATGACAGGATTAACCCGTCGTCTCTATTTTATAGAATGGCAGATGTTTGCAAGTCTGATGAGGGATACTATGTATATAGCTATTATAACTACCTTTGCTCATAAGCCTTGTGTCTACTAGTCCCCAGCATTGCTAAATACTTCACATAGTAGTCTAATGATAGATGCTTAAGAACCATACTTATCATTGCATTTGACATTTACAACTCACCTATGAGGCAACTATTTTTGTTGCCATGTTGTGGACAAGAAAATAAAAAATCAGAGAGGAAACACGACTTGCCTGAGATCACATAAAGTATTAGAACTTGACACAGAATGAATAAAAGTCACATCTAATTCCAAAACACGTGCTCTTCAAATTAAAAATACCCAGCAGAGAGGCTAAAATGTAAAAGTGACTGACAAGATGACAGCATGGAGCATTCAGGCCTTGCCTACCCTACCAGTGGGAATGTAAGTTGGTACAACCACTTTAGAGACGTGCCTAGACCAGTGATTTTCAAATGGTGTGCTGAGGAACACTAGTGTGCCATGAGAGGGTCTTAGGTGTGCCTGGAAAATTTGTAAAGGTCATTAATTACATTATTTGTGAAAGAAGTTCAAAGCACAGTGTATTTTTTTTAAATCAACATAATTTACATGTGCCATGGAAGTTTAACTGTAGGTTCAAGTGTGCTGTGAGATAAAAAAGGTTGAAAAACATTGATTTAGACACATGGGTGTTCAACCTTTTATTTTTCCTCTGCCCACATCAGAAGAATAAGAGTTGTGTTGGGCCACACATTAAATGCATAAAGACTAACAATAGCTAAGGTTGGACATACTTTCCATGATATCCAACACTACAGTTAATGAAAAAAGAAAAAAAAAAGCCTCACAAAATAAGCATGTGTCCCACACAGCTGTAAGTTGGACACCTCTGATAGAGGTTCCAGTGAAGTCTGAACATCTTCACAACTTACATGGCTGCCATTTTAGTCCTAGGTGTAGTAACAGAAATACATTCATAAACCCACCAGAAGACATGTGCAAGAAGGTCCATAGAGTGTTCAATTGTTTATAATATAACTGCCCCCAAGCTAGAAACAACCAAAGTATATACATCAACAGAAGACTAAATATAAAAACTGTGTTATATTCATATAATGGCATGCTATATAGCTGTAAAGTACAGTGATGGAAACCATACATTAAACAGTGCACTCTGGTAGTCCATATATATGTAGTTTTTAAAAACAGGCTGGGTGCAATAGCTCAAGACTGTATTAATCTTAACAGTCCCAGAGGCTGAGGCAGGAGGATCTCTTGAGCTCAGGAATTCCAGACCAGCCGGAGGAAGAGTAAGACCCTGTCCTTACTAAAAACAGAAAAATAAGCCAAATATGGTAGTAGGCCCTTGTAGTTCTACTACTTGGGAAGTTGAGGCAGAATTGCTTGAAGCCAGGAGTTTGAGGTTGCTGTGAGCTCGGCTGATGACACAACACTTTAGCCTGAGCAACAGACTGAGATGTTATCTCAAAAAAAAAAAATTAAAAACAGGCAAAAGTCATCTATTATATTAGGTGGTGGAATAGTCACCTTTGGGGAAGAGGTACCAGCTGGAAGGAGGCTTTGACTCATGCTTGCAGCATAATTAGAAATGTTTGTTTATTAATAGGAGTGCTAGTTACATGGCCGTGTTCACTTTGTAAAAATTTATTGACCTGGGCTTATATGATTTCTGCACATTTCTATACAAAGTCTACTTATAAGATTGACTTTTTTAGAAATATAGATTTTATATTTAAGAAACTTTTAAGTTTCTGGCAAAATTAAGAGGAATGACAGAGATATTTCATGTACTCCCTACCCGCAATGTACATTGCTTCCACCGTCACCAACATCTTTCACCTGAGTGGGACTGATGTTGTAGCTGATATACACTGACATATCACTATCTCTCAATATAGGTTACATCAGGCTTCATTCTTGGCTGTGCACATTCTATGGGTTGCCATTGTAGTACCATACAAAGAGGTATCACTCTCCTAAAAGTCCTCTATGCTTTGTCTATTCATCCTTCCGTTTTTCCTAAGCCCTAGAAGCCACTAATCTTTTTGCTTTCCATGTAATTTTGACATTTCCAGAAAGACATATAGTCCTAATTGTACATTACATAACCTTTTCATATTGGCTTCTTTAACTTAATTTAACTTAAATTTCCTCCATGTCTTTTTGTGGCTTAATAGTCAGTTCATTTCTATTCAGCACTACACACTATTCCATTGTCTGGATATACCACTGTTTATTCATACATTCATTTATGGAAGGACATCATGGATGCTTCCAGCTACTGGCAACTAATGAATAAAGCTGTTGTAAACATCTATGTGCAAGTTTTTGTGATGACATAAATTTTCATGTTGACATAAGTTTTCAACTCCTTTGGGTAAATGCCAAGGAGTCCTATTGCTGGATCATTTCACAAGACTTCAGTTTTCTAACAAACCACTGAACTATCTTCCAAAGTGGCTATACACTTTTGTATTTCTATTTGCAATGAATGAGAGTTCTTCCACACCCTTGCCTGGATTTAGTGTTCTCAGGGTTCTGGATTTGGTCCATTATAATGAGTGTGTAATAGTTATCTTCTTGCAATTTGTATTTCCCTGATGACATATTATGTAAAGCATCTAATCTTACGTTTATTTGTTTCATCTATATATCTTCTTTGGTAAGGTGTCTATTAAATATTTGGCTCATTTATTAATTGGGTTGTTTGTTTTCTTATTGTTGAGTTTCAAGTGTTTTTTGTGTATTTTTGATAGCAGTTCTTTATCAGACATGTCCTTTGCAGATATGCAGCTTGTATTTTCATTCTTTGCCTTTCACACAGCAGAAATTTTAGTTTTGATGAAGTACACCTTATCAATTATTTCATTCATGGGCTATACCTTTGGTGTTATATCTAAAAGGTCACTGCCAAACCCCAGGTCATCTATATTTTCTTTTCTTTTTTTTTCTTTCTTTCTTTTGAAACAGAGTATCACTATGTCACCCTCAGTAGAGTGCTATAGCATCACAGCTCACAGCAACCTCAAACTCTTGGGCTTAGGCGATTCTCTTGCCTCAGCCTCCCAAGTAGTTGGGACTACAGGCACCCACCATAACGCCTATTTTTTGGTTGCATTTGTCATTGTTGTTTAGCAGGCCCAGACCAGTCTCAACCTGCCAGCCTTGGTGTATGTGGCCGGCACCCTACTCAGTGAGCTACAAGCCAGCCGTCATCCATATTTTCACCTACAGTATCATCTTGGGTGCTTATAGTTTTGCATGTTATGTTTAGGTCTGTGATCCACTTTGAGGTCATTTTCATGAAGTGTGTGCAGTATATGCCTCATTTTTCTATTTTTGCATGTGGATGTCCATGCAAAATGTTCCAGCATTGTGTGTTGGCAAGATTATCTTTTCTCCTTTGCATTGCCTTTCCCCGTTGCCACAGGTCTGTTGAGTATGGCTATTGTGCTCTATTTCCGGACACTATTTTGTTCTTTGGATCTATTTGTCTATATTTTGCCAATACCACACTATCTTGCTTAATATACTTTGTAGCAGATCTTGAAGCCAAGTAGTGTCAGTCCTTCAACTTTGTTCTCCCTCAATATTATGCTGGCTATTCTGAGTTTTTTTCCTTTTAGTATAAACTTCAGAATCAGTTTATTTATATTCACAAAATAACTTTCAGTTCTTATTGGGGCTATATTGAATCCGTAGATGATCACGTTGGGAAGAATTGACACCTTGACAATATGGAGTCTTTCTATCCATGAACATTGAATATCTCTTCATTTATTAGATTTTCTTTGATTTTTGTCATTTTGTAGTTTTCTAGTTTTTCTCATATAGATCATATATATGTATATATTTACAATTATAACAAATTATTTCATAGGGGTGCTAATGTAAGTGGTACTGTGTTTTTAATTTCAAAATCCATTTGTTCTTGGCTAATTTACAGAAATTCAGTTGACTTTTGTATATTATCCTTCTATTGTAACATTGCTACAATCACTTATTAGTTCCAGGATATCTTTTCTTGACTCTTTGGGATTTTCGACACAGATAATTGTGTCACTGATGAACAAAGACCATTTTATTTCTTCTTTCCCCAATCAGTATATTTTTTATTCCTTTTATTTTATCTTTTTGTATTCACTAGGACTTTCAGTATTATGTTGAAAAAAACTGGTGAGAGAGGATATCTTGCCTTGCTTCTGATCTTAGTGAGAAAGCTTCTAGTTTATCACTATTAAGTGTGATCTTAGCTTCAGGTTTTCTGTAGATATTTTTTATCAAGTTGAAAAAGTTTTTCTAGTTTCTGAGTGTTTTTATAAATCACAAATGGATGTTGGAGTTTGTTAAATGCTTTTTTTTTTTTTTTTTACATCTACTGATGTGATTAGATAATTTTTTTTTCTTTAGCCTGTTGGTGTGATGGATTACATTAAGTGATCTTTGAATGCTGAATCAGACTTGATACATGGGATAAATCCTACTTCTTCATGGGTAAGATTTGCTTTTCAATACAAATTTCACTTCATAAATTTAAGCCATGAATCCCTTCAGGAAAAGGAGTGTGAGACCAGAATCCTATAGGTGTTCTATCACCCTGTAGGGTAGGTCCCAAACTGATGTCTTTCCCATTCCTGAAGCCAGTCTTGAATAATGAAAGCACAAGTCCTTTTAAATACTCAAAAGCTTGGGACTACTTCTAGGAAGATAGGTATTAGGCAACCCATATATCACTAAAGCAAGAAAGAAAAAATCATAGAGCCTTCTTCCCACTGATACTGCATCACCCATTGAAGAATCCAAGTTCAGTCATTCACATGTGAAAATATTTTTCAGATATTGAGCCCACAAAATCCTGGTCAGCTCACTAAATTTATCCCCACTCTGCCAACATAAACATTGGACCAGCCCCTCAGAACATCTCACCACCGGAGCCTGGTGGCCAAGGGTACACATGTATGGCAATTAGAGCTGAGTGTTTACTCTAAAAATGTCTCAATCTCTAAGCCTAATGAAAACTCTGCCAACAAGGAGAGAAACTGTCAATGCATTCTAGATTTGTTTCCTGATTTCTTTTCAGCAGTGCTAAGCATGTGGCCACAGCCTAATTTGCGTGGCTGATATGCATACACAAGTTTAATTTGGAATCACAAGACCCCAGGGCCCCTCATGCTAAATAACCTGGGACTTCCATCTGTAGCATAGCATATGTTAATTTGATGCAAAGTAAAACTGGGCAAGAAATCCAAATCTAATTATAAATGTACAGTCAGAATTTCAGGTAAATTACACTTTCTGCAAGTAAATTATTACCTTGGGACACAGTGAACTTTAGCATACTGACCCATCTTTCTCATAGTGCCCTCTGCCTGTGGGCATTACTAACTGAATGTTAATTTAAGGAATTTTAGAGCCCTTACCAAGTATTTGTGCTGTACCTAGAAAGAGTATTTTGTCTAAATTCTATGAAATATATAGAGACAGTATATACAGAAAGTAAAGTATTTACAGAAAGTAAAGTTTAAACACGTTCAATATTCAATTGTATCTTATGATTATGAAGTGCCCTAGGGCAATATTTTTCAAACAGTAGGTTACAGTTCATAAGTAGGTCATGGAATCAATTTAGAAGGTCATATCTGGCACTTAAAAAAATGGAAACAGAATTAATTAGGAAATTTTAGAATAAACTGCACGTGCTGATTTTTGGTATTCTTTAGACTTTGGAGCAATTTTTTTTGTTTGTTTAATTGTGTAGGTATGTGTGTACAAATCAGATCAGGATGTATAATGTGTTTCTAACTGGATGGCCCTTTTTAAAAGTTTGAAAAGCACTGCTCAAAGATGCATTGTAAACAGGGGTAATATTATAATGGATTTAACCTTATCATTGCAATAATTTCATAGCTCTTTTCATTTAACGAAACCAACTACGCTCCTAACACGTCCTAGGCTCTGAAAATAGAACACTGAATGAAACCAACAAGGTCTTTGCCTTTATGAAATATGCATGTAGAGGTGAGACATGGGTTAAACAATGAACCACACAATTAATTAATTTTGTAATTAGAATTGACATAAGCGGTACAAGAGAAACGAATTTAGGGAATCTGAGAGTGAATGATAGGAAGATCTGACAGATATTTAGAGGGTGTTAGGGAACCCTGGAAGAAATGATACTTGAGTTAAGATATGAAGGATGAGTTCAAATGAATTAAGCTTAATTGGGGAAACTTTATAGATATTTTAACATAACCCTTTGATATCACCAGTTTCCCATCAATACCTTAGGCATCTCATACCTCACTAGCACTCCAGAATGGCTCCCTTGACACTGACGTGTCTTGTGTCCATGATGTGTCCTCAGCACTTTCTTTCCACAGTCTCTCATTCTTTATTCTATTGACTGATTTAGGCTTGGAATTCCTCACTAGTATACATAGGCCTACAAAGTAATTATCAGTGGTGCTTTTCATAAGTATATGGAAGAGATAAGGAAAGATTTTGGAACTGATTCAAGAGACAGCTTGTGAACCACTAGGTATGAGTTGACCATCTCTTCCCCAGACTGCTGCTTCCCTCAGGGTCCTTTTCTATTCACAGGCAAAGAAAGGACCATGTGACACTCTTTGCCTCACAGAAGACCAATTTCAGCTCCACCAATTCACTTGATTCTTTTTCCAACTTGAGTAATGAACTAGAGAAAAATTCCACATTAACAGGTTTCTTCTCTACCTTTGTTTATAGAAAAACTTGGAAACCACTGCTGGGAATGGTATCAGGGAGACAGTAGAATGTCAGTCTGATACAATATACATATCTGTCTTCCAAAGAGGGGTAGGTTTTTATAGAAGAGCTAACTTTTCTTTCCGAAGATTTGTGTGGGAGCATTATGGTAAAGACTGGGTTCAAGCCAAAGGGCTCTGCATAATAGAGAGGAGAAGCTGACATTCCCTGGAGGAGATTCAAGAGCTTCATGCTAAATAGAAGACAGATAAGAAAGGAAAACTCTTAAAAAAAAAAAAAGGAAAGAAAGAAAGGAAAACTCTTGAGGCTCCACTCTCAGCTTTTGGTCCTTGTGGATTTCCTTTACTTGGGAGCTCATCTTTGCATTTAAAGAGATGTTTGCATCTTATCTAGTATTTCCAAGCGTTGGAGGAGAAGAGGTTTTTACACTTATCTACTTTGACATACTATAGCAACAGAGATCCTGGTATATTCAAATTTTGAGTGAAAACCATTCACAATACTATATATACAAATTATATTTAGTAACAATATATCTTTCTTCAATTATCCTAAATATAATTTCTAGGACAACTGTTAAGAGTTGTAAATTTCAGAAGTACAAGTAAAATTGTTACTTTTCTGGAAGGTGTGAAGCCTATTATTAAGGAAACTAAGAGATTTCATATTAACGAACCTAATCAGTCCTCTGAACTAATGGCCCCTATGTTTTGACCAGAGACTCTTAACTGCAATGGTGTGGTCTTCATTGCGGAAGAATTGCATCTCCATTTCTTACCCATTGTGATTGCTTCTGATCTCCAGAAGAAATGGAAAATGAGAAAAAGGCAATTCCGGTAAGAAAGTAGCCTTCCTATTCTGCTCCCTCTCATTTATCTTGTGGGATAATCAAAATTGGTAAGAAACTTTCATTTGCTCAGTTTTGAACAACTTTCAGGCAGAAAGAACACTGAAGAAAATTTAAAAAGCAATTTAAAAGTTGTTCACTATGGGGAAGGTAACGCTTCCACTCCCCAGTCCCACACACTTTGATGAAGTCTACATAGCTCTTTGATACTTCTCCATCAGTGAATTCTTCCTGTGAAAAAACAAAAAGATGTTGAGTTTGTGTCTCAGTAGGTGCAAGATGAAAATAGAGACATAGCAATCAGAAGATGAAAGGAAAGTTGCTTTTTGTTATCCCCCACCTCCAGCAAATGAGAAATGTATCCATGATGTGCTATCAGCGCTTTCTTTTCATAGTCCCTCATCATTCTTTATTCATATTGATGGATTTCTACTTGGAATCCCTTACTAGTGTACATAGGCCTACAAAGTCATAATTGGGGTACTGACCCCTACAGTTGCCATACATGAGACATAGGGAAATTGTTGCTAAAAGTACCTTTACAAACCACTGTATTCATGAAAAAATTTTACAAAGAGGTGGCCAACATGTAGAGAATATTTGTAAATATTCTGTAAAATTTTGTAATGAATAGTTTGTAAATAAAGGTACATTTAGCTACAATTTCCCATCTTCCTCATGTATGGCAACTTTAAGGGCAACTTTTGAACAGGTTTTTGGGACAACCCACCCCCATAGGACCATAAGGTAAAGACCTTACCTGATGGATAAGAAACAGCAGTATGAATAGTGTAAGTCTAGTCTATGTGAATGGTCAGTAATAAGGTCAGATACATCTGCATTAGAGCCATAGTAGTTTCCTCTTTATGCATGTTTTTGTTTTCCATGATTTTAGTTACCTGCCATCAATCATGGGACAAAAATATTAAATGGAAAATTCCAGAAGTACAAATTCCTAAGTTTGTAATAGCATGCCATTCCGAGTAGTGTGATGAACCTGGCATTGCACTGCCCAGTCCAGCCAAAACATGAATCCTCACTTTGTTCAGCGTGTCCATACTGTCTACGCTCCCTGCTCACGGTAGCTCTCTGATATCAGATGAATTGTCACAGTACTACAGAACTTGTGTTCTATCAACTGGATTTTTGCTTAATAATGGCTCCAAGGCACAAGGGTAGTGATGCTGGCAATTCGGATATGCCAAGGAGAAGCTATAAAGTGCTTCTTCCTAAGAAGAAGGAGAGAAAAATTAATAAGGAGAGAAAAATATCGTATGTTGAGGTTGCCAAGATCTATGATAAGATTGAATCTTCTATCCATGAAATAGTGAAGAAGGGAAAAGAAAGTTGTTCTAGTCTTGCGGTTGTACCTCCAACTTTATTATAGGTATGTATACAAGGTCAGACAATTAAGTTCACAAACTCATTCTAGAAATTGAGCTTTGAAGGGTGAACTAGGCCCTGGGATCAGGGGATAGCTTCCCAAAGGGAGCACTTCAAAGGTGACTGTAGCGATATTCAGCAATGAGGTAGGATGAGTTTGTGAACTTAACTGACCTTGTACATAAGAAAAACATAACATATATAGAGTTCAGTATTATTACCAGTTTCAGGCATCACTGGAGTTCTTGGAAACTGTCCCCCATAGATATGGGGGAACTGTGTGTCCATCTTTGCCTTTGTACTGCAAAAGCAGTCATAAACAATATGTAAACAAATATATGTGGTTCATTAAAGCTATGTTCCAATAAAGGCTTTTTTATTTACAAAAATAATTCTGGGCTGGATTTGGCCTGCAAATCTTTAGTTTGCCAATGCGTTTTTCTATGGAAAAAGGCAAAACCTTTACAGACATCTGAGCTTTCCTGATTACTATTTATCTACAAAGCAGTTATTACAATTTTTTCAGTGGTTTGTAAAGACTTTAGGGACAATCTATATTGTTTCTTTAATGTCTTCTGCAAATAAAACATTCAGAGTGATTTTCAAAACCACTGTGCTTTCTTTTTCTATTTCTGACAGTTGTGCTGATGTTACTGTTTTTAAAATAATCAATGTTTTACCCCAGAAGAAAAACTGTACATCTGATTGCCATGTGTTATTAGAAAGGAAATCAAATGCCCTCTGACTAGAGAGTAACACTCTGAAACAATCTAATCAGGCACTGCTTGTGATTCAGAAGGAGAATGTTGGCATTCACTAGCCCTTATCCCAGTGAGTCCAAAAATATGTCAAAGACCTATATGTTCATAAAATGTTTTAAAATTCAATCTAGCTCGCTTTCCAACTAGCAAAGGCCTCACTTTATGTTGCTAAAGGGAAGGCAAACATACACACATTCACACAACAACAACAAACCCATTGTACAGATTCATGGAGCTGGCAGGAACCTAGGGATGGCTGGTTAACTCACCAGCCCATGTCTCCATTGGCTGCCCACCATGTCCATATTCTGCTTATACACTTCCTGTTATGGTGTTAGGTGTCTCTCCTCTTTGTCCTGGGGAAGCTCACTCCTTTTGTGGTTGGCCCATCATTCATGATGCCATTGCTGTATGGAGATGACATTGCCTTCTTTTCAACTTTTTCAGCCCTCTGAGGCAACAGTACCTTACTTATCTAATCACTCTCCATTCCCAGAACCAATCTTCTGATGTCTGAGGATAGCTACTTGTCTCTCATGATTATTTATTTCTCAAGGCCACATCATCAATTCTTTCCAAAGTTCCCACATGACAGAGTTGAGAAGAATCTCCAACTCAGATGTTGGCAGGGGCTGGGATGCCCAATGTAAACAAGTAAAAACATGTTGGATGAGTATAAGGAGAGCCAGAGAGGGGCACCCCCAGGAAGAGGCAGATGCCACCCAGAACCTGCCAGAGCTGCTGTGTGAGAGCGTGGGGTAGGGCTGCTGGAGATTTTTTTTTTTTTTCAAAGAACCTGAAGATCAAGATTTATATGTGAATTCTCTCAATTTTTAAATATTGACAACTAATTCAAAAGCAGGTTTAAGCACTCCTAAGCCAAACAAAACACATCTGTAGGCCAGATTTGGCTTGTGGGAGGCTAGTTTGCAATTTTAAGCTTAGAGTCATCTTACCGTCTTGGTTGCCATATTTGGTACACATTTTAATTGAGTCAGTTGTAACTTGAGGAACAGGAACAGTCAAACAGAAAGAGGATTCATTAATTGAAAGGAATATGGAGAAACAGTTAACTTTAACACAGATGAGCTCCAGTGATCAACTCGACTCCATAATCAAAATTTAGGTCACAAGGAACAGAAGGTTAAGTTTCAACTTTTTAACCATCGTGAACTCTTAAAGTAGAGACATGTGTTAACAGTTGATGTGATAGGTCGACAAGAAAACATACTGCTCTTGTCGAAAAGAGGTCTCCTAAAAATGAGAATAAAGCACTAAAGGAATATAATATAAAACCATTACCAGACCATATGTTTGTGATATAACATGAGGCATTTTCTTGCCAGGATATCACATAACCATGGCAAACTGCCACTAGCTTTACTCTCTCTGCCATAAAAGAGAGAAAGAGATTCAACAGACATTCTTGGGATAAATTAGGTTAATGTTTTATTATAAGTATTTAACTTATAAAACATATCCCTGGCAGTGCCACCCACCAGAATAAATAATTACATCGTTAGGCTGAGAGGATATTGTTTTGTCATTTTTAAGCCTGCCCTTTCCATGACACATTGTTTTACCGATCTGAGAAAGAAGATGTATCTAGAATGCATTTTTGTTATGATGCTTCTTGCCCTCTTTTGTGTGCTCTGATTTTCGAGTCAATTTGTCATTCTCCCCTTATTTCCTCAAGAATCTGTTAGGAACTTAATTGAAAGAGTGGAATGAAAGCTAAGCCAGAGCCGGTGCTGCAAGCACCTTCTCTAATCTCCCTCTTCCTCTGCCTCATGGGGAGGGTGGTCTCAGGAAATCTGCAAGACGGTTGTCATCAGAAAAGTTTCTTTGTCCCAAGATGGCATCTGAGAAAGAAAGGGGAAAAACAGAGTATATTTTTGAATATTTTATATGCTACACATCCATTAATTTCAAAATTGCCTCTTCTTCAAAAACAGTCATCTTTAAAGAGAAATTCCTGAGAAGAGAGATTTGAATGCCCTAGGATATATTATTAAATAAAATATTTGCATATCTTCTAGATTCATATTTAGGAGTTGTTTCAAGTAAAGCATTGGAAACAAGCAGATTTTAGAACTTAATATTTTGTTATCACAGGGGTTAGTCTTTGAGATCATCAAAAAAAAGCACTGAGGACAACTATTCCACTCCACTAACAGAGATTAAGAGATTTGATATGCACAGACTTAAATTACTTGTTTCTCTAGCCAGACAGTAATTAAAGCAATAACAGACATGGTTATAATATATAGTTCATCTATTGGTTGGAATCTATAATTAATAAAACTGAATCTGATACTTAGAAGACAAAATGATACTCATCCTCTTGTTTTATGTACTGATGAAATTTAAATAAATCAAAGAAAATAAATATATAAAATCCAGACAACTTAAAAAGCTAGACAATTGTCTTCATTTTCACTTTATTGCTACAATAAACCTAGCTGTCCCCTTAGTTACCCTTCCTAAGGATGGTTCCCAGACGCACGTTACGAATGCAGTCCTTGAAAGTATAGATTTTGCTTTCCAACTTATGTATTTAGATTAATTGACTATGAAATGTAGCGCAGATATTTCTTACAAACTTGGATACCTAAAGAAACTGTATTAAATTGTAGTGTATAACTTCTATCTCTTTGAATATCACCTCCCAATTTTCTTAATCTCAGGTTCTGAAATCCTTCTCACGCTGTTTCTGAAAGTTGCTGTCTTGAATAAAAGTGTTTCAAAAATCTTATGAAGTATAGGCCATTTTAATGTACAATTTACATGGATTAGTTGCAGCTTGCCCACATGCTTCTGTGCGTTTTGGGTTCACATTATTCTAAAGTGCCTGATAGAGAATAAGCCGTGACATTTGCTCTCCCGTGCCACGGCCAAGACACAGCTCATAAATGCTAGCAGAATTTCTTATCCAGACAGCGGTGTCATTGGGAAAGACTTCTAAACTGATGTCTCTATGATTTTATAGGTAAAAATGTATGTTGCATGTATCTACTACTTATAATATTTACATGTATGTATAATCTATAGAAATTATACTTTAATTAAAAACTTTCACCCTGTGAAATACCATGTTAGGAAGATAAAAAGATGAGGTACAAACTGGCAAAAATATTTATAGATCCGACAAAGGCCTTGATTCTAAGATATGTAAAATCTTTTTAAAGCTCAAAAGTCCAAGAAAAAAATCAAATCAATTAGATAAAAGGTGAAAGGCTGAGGACTGAGTTCTGTAGGTACTTTAGATGTCGTTAGCACATAGCAAGAAACTACAGAAAGGTAAACTGTTAACACATACATGTGAAATGCAGTCCGCACTGCACAATCCAGTGGCCACTTTTCAGTGTCCTCTAGAACTTAAAACTTAGCAACAATTGACGCAGTTGAGCACATCCCCATTTGAAATCTCTTCTGTTCTCTTGAGTGACATCCTTTTCTTCTCGTTCCTCTCTCACCTTTCTGGCTAATTCTCCTTGATCTCCTTTGCTTCCCCGCTTCCCTCCACCTTTCCTACTGGAGCTCCCCTGTGCTCTATCTTAGGCTTTTTCTCTCTTTTCACTCCAGGCTTTCTTCCTAGATGAGATCAGTTGCCAAATTTCAGTAATTATCTCTATGCTGGGAACATCCACATCCATATCCCAGGTTTACACCTCGTTTATGAGCTCCACATCGTCCAAATTTCTATTAGGATACTGTAACATCATCTGGAAATCAATTATGTCTAAAACTGAACACGTATCATTCAGGCTCCTGGCAGGAAACCAGTGAAGTTTTAGTGAAGAATCTATTTGGGAAATTGTGGACAAGGTGTAGAAAAAGCAACAAGGATTGATACATTACTGTGGCCTTGGTAACAGCAGGAAGCTATTAGCACTCCAGGGTCTACAAAGCAAGCAAAGGAAGTGGTTATAAGGAGAGAGAGAGAAAAAGAGAGAGGGGGAGAGACAGAGGGGAGAGAAAGTGAGGAGAGAGAGGAGGGGGGAGAGAGAATGAGAGAGAGAGAGAGTCTGATAGTGGTACAGAGAGGATTGTCTGATAGTGGTACAAAACCAACCCCAAGATAGCCCCTCAGGAAGAGATCCAGTGGAATAAATACCCAGGTCTCATTTCCCCTTCCTCCTGTGTCCTTCTGCTTCAATCACTGAACCCAATTGGAAGCACAAAGGTGAAGAAGCTGTTGATATAGGACATAAAGATCATTCATTAGGGGTAGAGCATGGGGTGGTGAAAAAGGACATTAAATCTGGAAGAGCGACAGGAAGCTATCTAATACAGAAAGTGGGAACATAAACCAGCTCCATCTTCAGTATTTCCTTGCTCAGCAAAAGTCACCACCATCTACATAGTTCCCAAAGTCAAACTCTTATGACTCAATCTTGATTTCTGTTTTTCTCTATCCTCCTATATCCATACCAAGTACTGTAAATACATCTCAAGCATACTCCAAGTTTGACAAGGTATATCCATTCCTAATGCCACCACTCTGGTTTGTGCTCCCATGACTTCTCCCCTGGATTACTGAAATTGTCCTATCCTGTCTCCCTCATCCACGCTTGCCCCTCTCTCTTCCACTTTCCAGGGGCAGTCAACATTGTAGGCATAATAATGGTCCCTAGAGAAGACTATGCTCTAATCTTTGGCCTTTGAGAATATGTTACATTACACGGCAGAAGGGACTACGCAGTTATGATTAAATTAGATCTAGAGATTATACTACATTATCTGGGTGAACCCAATATAATCATGAGTCCTTAAAACTGGAGCATCTTTCTTGTCAGAGGGAAACGTGACTACATTAAAATGACCATGATATAGGAAAGTGGACCCCCAAACTAGGGTCTGTGTGAACGCCAAGTGCATTCTTGGTTTCACGCAGAAAAGAATTCAAGAGCAAACCCATGGAGTAAAGCAAAAGCAAGTTTATCAAAATAAGAAAAGGGGGGGGGAGGATGCTTTATCATAGATAAGTGGCTATCACTCAGAGTAGCAGAGACTAGCACCTTATGAGATTCCAGGGTCTTATTTTATAACTTCTATTTAATTCTATGTTAAGTGGAGGGAAGATTATTCATAAGATTTCTGGGAAAGGGGTGGGGAGTTCCCAGAACCAAGAGTGTCCCCTCTTTCTGAACCCTATAGTGGAGCTTCTGGGAGTCACCGTGGCATTTGTAAACTGTCATGGAACTGGTGAAAGTTTCTGTTAGTAGCTAACATGTTACAACTAGTGTATGATGAGCAGGGGGGTAACCTCAGGTTGTTTTTAATGGCCACCTGGGTTGTAGGCTGGTTTTGACTAGTTTCTCTGCTTTGAAGACAGAGAAAGAGAGTCCGGGGCAAAGAAATGCAGGTGACCTCTGAAGCTGAAATAGGAAGGTAAAGAGTTTTTCACCTAGACTCTTCAGAAAGGAGCATGGCCCCACTCATACAGGACAGGTGGTGCCCCAGCCTGCTTGGCCCAGCTGGGCTGGAGGACATGCCGCCTCCACCTTAGCAGTGTTGGTGCAGCAGCAGCCAGCAGAGGAACCAGCTGATGGAGTGTAGGCAAGGGGAGGGGGGCTCTCTCCCCTCTCCCCTACCAGAGGCTCCAGTAGTCAAAGGGAGCACACATTTCCTATGCCTAAGTCAATTTCATGTAAGTTTCCTAGGCCTCAGTTCTGTGAATGGGCTGTGTCCATTCATTAGTACATTCATTCACCTTGTCCCAGGGGAAGGGACTATGTCCATTCATTAGTATATTCATTCATCTTGCCCCAGTGGAAGAGACTGTGTCCATTCATTTCCTGGCCTCATATAGAAGGAACCCGTGCACCTATATATACCTCTAAACTGAGAGAGACCCAAAGAGAAAAACAGAGAGAGCTTTTCTCTCTGGACTAGGGTTTTCTCTCCCTACCAGGAACTTTAGTGTTTTTGTATTCTTTTCTATAAATAAATTCTGTCTTGCCATGGAACTGTGGTCCACGGATTTATTCTCCAAATCACCGAGACCAAGAACCTGAAAGTCCAGTATCACCACCACCTTGATTTTAGTTTATTGCAAGCCACATTGGACTTCTACCCCATAGATATATAAGATGATTAGCTGGTGTTGCTTATAAACCACTACTTGTGGTAACTTGTTACAGCAGTAATAGCAAACTCATACAGCAAATTTTCAAAAATCTCACTTTTGGTCATATTGATTCAATGCTTTAAGATCTCCTATGCTTATCACTGCAGCCCTGATAAAATAAAAAACATTTAAAAAAAAAAAAACCATAACCTGAATCCTACATGGTCTGCCAGTGGCTCCATCTCCGCTTCACTGCAATAAGCACAGTGTGGTCAGGCACAACCCTTCTTGGACCACGTCAAGCCTTGTTTGCATCAGGGTGCTTGCAACTTCTGACCAAAGAATACTGTCCTAGCTGGTGCCTGTGGTGCCTGTGGCTCAAAGGAGTAGGGTGCTGGCCCCATATGCCGGAGGTGGCAGGTTCAAACACAGCCCCGGCCAAAAACTGCAAAAAAAAAAAAAAAGAATACTTTCCCCAATTCACACTCTCTCAGTGGGTGTATTAGTTTTTCATTGCTGTATAACAACTTACCACAAACTTTGCAATATCGAATAACACGTTTATTATCTCATGGTTTCTGTGGGTCAGGACCCCAGGCAGCATTCTCTGAAATTGTCTCCTCAGGGTCTTGCCAAATGACAATCAAGCTGTCTGGAGAGCTGCGTTCTGGTCTAGACAATGAGAAGAATCCCCTTCCAAACTCATAAACTCATAACAGCACACCTTAGCTCCTGGCATTTGAGTAACTGAGGTCCCTGTTTTCTGGTTAGCTATTGTCTAAGGATTGCTCCTAACTGCTAGAGGCCACCCTCAGGTTTCTGGCACATTGTCCTCTCACAGACCACCTCACAGCAGGACAGTGTATTTTTTTTTTTTTTTTTTTGAGGCCAGTAGAACAATCTTTCTTTAATCTGCTAAAATAGAATCTTACATAAGGTAACATAATCACAGGAGTGACTTGGGCGTATAAAATAACAATCTAGGGAGAGGCTCTCCCATCATATTCACAGGTCTTACTCACACTCAGGTGGAGGGTGTCATATTGGATGCCTACAGCAGAGGGGAAGAAAATTTTAGGGGTTAATTTTAGAATCCTGCCTACCCCATAGACTAATAACTTCACCTTCTCTAGATTTCAGCTTACACGTAACTTCATGGAAGATTCTTAGGATGTTCCTGTCCAATCAATATCAGACAAATAGAGATTTTACCCCAAATCAAGATTTACTAAATTTCTAGAATGCAAGCAATCAAAATACACCAATACATTAGAGATGTCAGAGATATCCCATATCCCTCCAGCAGCCTTCCTTACTTCCTGTTTCCTTGGACAGGCACTCTTGAACCCCAAATACTGGGTGTGATCTACATATGAGGTTTGTATTTAGATTATAAAATATCTCCACTTTATCCCCTCAGAGAAATGTACTTTCTGTGGAGATCCATGGCTTATAAATTCCTAGAATGTAGGTTTGATTATTGTAAGAAATATTCAACCAGATACTTTCTTCTAGAAAATTCTTTAGATCAGGACTCTCCTACTAGCAAATATCATTGTCCTATTCGCCTGGAGATCTAGTTTTCATGTTTACAGGAGAATAGAAATTTAGAAGGTTATGGCCAGGTGTAGTGGTTCATGCCTATAATCCTAGCAGTCTGGGAGGCCTAGGAGAGTGGATTCCTTGAGCTCAGGAGTTTGAGACCAACCTGAGCTAGAAGGGAGACTAGCTGGGTGTCGTGGCAGGTGCCTGTAGTCCCAGTTACTTGGGAAGCTGACACAAGAGGATTAGTTGACCCAAGAGTTTGAGGTTGCTGTGAGCTGTGATGCCAGGGCAGTCTACCAAGGGTGACAAAGTGAGACTCTGTCTCAAAGAAAAAAAAAAAAAGAAACTGATCATGCTCAATTAAAAAAAGAAAATTAGAAGGTTGCCTATCTTAATTTTTCCCCTGAGAAGTGCCCTGTAGTAATCAGATAAGAAATAAATTAAAAGGGTCCTATAATAAATTACCACAAACTAGGAGTAAAATAGTAGGAATTTATTTTCTCCCAGCTCTGAAGGCTATAAGTCCAAACTCATGATGTCAGGACAGCACATTGTCTCTGGAGGCCTTAGGGAGAAGCATTTTTGCCTCTTTTGTCTCCTGCTTGCTATCAACATTCCTTGACTTATGGCCACATCCCTCCAATCTCAGCCGCCATGGTCCATTGTCTCTCTGCCCCCGACTTTTTTTTGGCAGTCTGTCTCAAACCTCCCTCTGTCTTTCTCTTACTTGTTTTCTGTTGGATCTAAGACCCACCTGGTCATCCAGAATAATCACCCTGTGTCAAGATTCTTAACAAGTGAAAGAATCCCTTTTTTAAGTAAGGTAACATTCACAGGGATTAGGACATGAACATATCTTTCTGTGTCACCATCCAACCGACTATAGGCCGACTTGCTGAATGCCTCTCTCCCCATGGGTATTCCCGTCACATGCTCCACAGCATCTTGAACTTCTCTGGCATAATTACGATTGTGGTTACTTGTTCAGTGTCTGTCCTGGTCCATTAGAGCACAACCTCCCCAAAGGCAGAAACTATATTCATCTTATTCACAACTGCAGTTGAACACCCAACGTGATGGTTTGCATATATTAGGCACCTAATAGATGAACTTTTTTCCCCAAATAAATTGTATCATAGTTTTCCTACCCACTTTGTTGGATAGAAATTGCTTAAGTCATTGGTAACAAAAGTTCTTCCCGTTAATTGTGAATTTGTCATCTCTCAAGCTGTCTCGTTAAAAAAAATCATATTCTGAATTTAAATGAAATTATTTATGCTCTAATGCATTGCTTTACCTTAGAAATTTCAGGCATATTTCCCTGTGTAAGAGGAAGGCTGGCATATCGATGGTGTAACAGCTTTGCTATGATCCATAGTGTGTAAATGTGGCACAGGACACCATATCTACTTTAACAGCTCAGTTCTGTTAGGCTGATAAGATTCCTTTTTACACTAAGAATATTTAATACTTTCGAGTTTGAACTTTGTCTTTTTGCATGCTGTGCCTGATACAATGCAGAATGCAGAAGTGGTGCTCAGCAAATAGCAAACCACCACATTAATGATTGTAATGCATACTGTAATACTGTTACTAGAAATATAATTATGTGAACAGACAATTTACAGAAGAGAAGGGACCTTGGAGCCCTTGTGTTGTCAATCTGGCCTCTCTCTTAATCAGGGATAATAATAATAAAAATATCCCCTCCCCATCTGCAGTCAGCTTGTCAACATAGCAATATTTATAGAATGCTGTATGTAACAATGGCATCTTCATGCAGATGGATTAAGATCGAGGAGCAGCTGCAGATGGCTGTTCATTAACTGAAAGAAGAAAATGAATCTGAACAAAGGCACTTACGGAACCCCTAATTTATTAGTGCTGTAATAGGGAAGAAGAGCTCTCTGGAATGATAACTGAGTGAGATTGGCTACAAAGATAATTGCGAAAACAAGACACAGATTCACTACAACATGCAGAGGGACATTTTATTGCCTGTAAGGTCTGTTGAATTACAAGGTCAACAGATATCAGACTCTACATCTAATCCTTCATATTTATTAATTATGTTCAACAAAGCATTTGCCATCAATCTACAGACTGAAACTAGGTTAATATTCTGCCGCAAAAACCTGTTCAATTTGCCCAGAGAGAGGTTAAGAATTCTTTAATTTCTCTGTTGTATTTAATACACCATGCACACATTTCCTTTCCGCAAAATACTTCTGACTGTGGTTCTCAGTTCCAAGAATAGATGATGTAAGGTATGTTAAATGCCTAACAAAATGTTAGAGATAAAGGGGCTCCATGGCTGGGTTTATTTTTTTTTCCCTTCCATGTGATATCTTTCATAAGACTAAGAGAATTTCTGACCACAGTATATCTCCAGTCTCTACTCTCCAAAAGTCCCATAATTTATCTAAGAATCTGCTATTAGCTGAGATTCAAGCCGGTGGTATTCAAAGTGGAATATGTTCCATCCAGACAAAGCAACACAAATGTTCATCGACAAATGAATAGTTTAATAAATTGTGGTATTTCTACACTTTGGAACATTGCTAACAATATAAAAGGACAGACTGCTGATCCAACAAGCAGCCACGTGGATATACCTCAAAATCATCATGCTGGTGTAGGAAGGCAGACCCAAAGAGTATATATTATATGATATCATATAATGAAAACTCTAGGAAAGATGTCTAGTCTATAGCAATGGGGAGCAGATCAGTGTTTGCTTGGGGTGAGGGGTGAAAAAATTCTCTGTGAAGGAGGTGATTGAATAGGACTTTAAGTTGATTATAGGACTGGCTTCCTTTGTCAAAACTTATTGACTATTGATGTAAAATGAATTTATTTATTGCATATAAATTATAACTCAGTAAATCTGATTTAAAAACCCCTTTGGCCAAATATGTTGAGAAATATTACAACGTATTTGGGAATTCTCTTCTTGGGAATCCATAAATAATCTATTAAATATTCATAATCCATTAAAGACAATTGAATCATTCTTTGAATGTCTTTTTAAAAAAAAATCCTATGGTGTTGAAAAGCAATTAACTGTTGACTGCCACATTCCCTGAATTTATGTTACTCCCAATCCTTCTTATTTTTAAAATGAAATCCTATTAATATTCTTAAATCATTAATTTATTAGCTATATGACCAGGGGCGAGTCACTCAAATTCTTTATACCCCCTGTTCCCTCCCCTAAGCAAATGGATATTAGTTTCTATCTCATAGGTGCAGTGAACACTAAGTGAGCTGATGTTTGTAATAGGCTTAAGACGGTGGCTGGAACAGAGTAACAGCTCCACCAGTCTTGGAACACAATTTGGAAAAAACAGAGCCTTCCTCTGATCATTCTCGTAAGCAGACAGAGTCAGGATGAATATCATTGTCATCTACAACCCTGAAGAAAAGGTGAACTACACTTCTTAATGAAGAAGCTTCTCAGGTAATGGTACATGGAGCAAAGCATAAGGGTGGTCTAGAGAGGGAGTCAGTCTGGAGGATGCCCCAGTGCGGCAGTTGACTGGCTGTGTGAATTGGAAATTCATGCTGTGTCCCTAACCTCAGCTTCCCCTCATTTAAAAATAGGCTGATGTAATGGAAAACAGATTAGCAATTAGAATTGGATGAAGGAAGGATGAGAGTGACTATTTAGAGAATGTGGGTTGTTATTTGAGGGGAGGTGACTGATAAAAATGTTCTGGGATTAGTGATGGTAAAGGTTGTATGACATTGTGAATGTACTAAAAGCTACTGAGCTGTACACCTTAAAATGGTTAAAATGGTGAATTTTATGTTATATGAATTTTATCTCAATAAAAACATAAGGTGACTGAACTAGATGATGATACATATCCCTTATAGTTCATTTATTCAATAATTTTTTACTGAGTCTCCACTATGTACTCTACTGGGTAGAAACAATAATGAACAAAAAATGACATGGTCTCTAACTTCATACAAACTATATCTTAGAAGCTTTCCTTTTTATTGGGGACTTTAGTGTAGGGTCTTAGGCTTTGTTCCCTTTTACGTCTACAGGTAGTTTTGAGAGGTTGGAAAGAATGTTAGGAGTTTGTTGCTATGTATTAGTTGCTTTTATAAACAGAAAGAAAAAATGAAAGGGACTATGGCTTACTCAGCCTAAGTAGCAGTTAATCTGCTATTGATTATGCTTATCTTACTTACGTCTTACCACCGTCTTATAAAATTGGTGTTATCATACATGTTGTACTGATAAACTTAACCTTAAGAAAGTGAAGTAAATCATACTTAGATTAGAGATTTTTCTGAAGTATAGCAAGGAGCTAAAATACATAAATCCATGGACATCACATTTGTTCCTGTAATTTAATATTATTTTATAAATGTAGAGCACATGTGACATTAAGATTTACAAGGTTTCCTGTGAAGTTTGGCCTTACTGTGACAGATGCCAGCAAACAGAACTAACAATGTGAAGAAAAGAAATTAGAAGGCAAAAAGCCAGTGATGCTTGAAGAAACAGATTTTGTGGTATTTGCATACTCAAGATAGGTGTTAATATTCAAAACCTTTGCTTAGGATGTTTGTTTTTATGTGAGGGAGGTCACTGTTATTAAATTTCTTGCTCAACTTCTCAAAGACTCCATCATCATAAAATCTTCTGGTCATCATAACATTTAACAACCAATTATAGGGATCAGGTATATTACAAAAGAGAGAGAGAGAGACCCTTAAGGCATGTTCCCCCAGTAGTTGCATGCATGCATCAGGCAACAACTGAAACACTAAGGGCAAGGAAATTGAAGACAGATTGCATACTAGGAGACTCTAAGGGAAGACAAATAAGGACCATCTGCATCTATGTTCATTAGCACAAAGCTATTGCCACTTTTAAGTTATATTACCAGCTAGGGTGTTAGGTGGGTTTAAATTTTTGTGTTAATCAGCATTACAGTTGACTTGAAGGTTGAACAAATCCTCCAATCCTTCACTTAAAGGTTGAACAAATTTCCTTATTATTTTGAAAGGGAATTTTCTAAGCAAAGCACAGACCCTGTTATTTTTCCAATTCTTATAACTTACATCATTTTTTTCATTTTTTTCTTAATTGCTTATCTATGACTGGCAGTATAATGTGAAAGAAAAGAAGCTTATTTTATGACTTCAAATGACATGCTTCTTATGTTAAAATATCCAATGCTTTATTATTCATCTGTTCATCTGAACACAATAGATTTTCTTTTATTCTGTTAAGTGTGCATTTCGTCAGTATACGTCTGAGATTGAACCATCCTCACATTCCAGGTATAAAGCCTAATGCTAGGCTTCATTTAATTCTTCAGTCTTACCTTTTGACAGTTCCCCTAACAATCACAATTAATAATCTGATCCTATTTGAGTTTCATCTTTGAGTAAATAATTCACTTTCACATATCATGCATGATGCTTTTTTCTCTATGAAATAGTCCTTTGGAATTTTCTCTCCTTAGTATACTAATTTTGTCAAATTATTTTCTATTACCCTTAACACTTTTTTAAGAAAAGTTTATTTTTCTAACATCTATGCCCCCATCCCTTAAAGCATCCACTACTTGTCATTTGATAGCACTTATATTATACTGTAATTACCTGTTTAATTTTTTTTTTGGGGGGGGGATTTACTGTGCACTACATGGGAGAAAACATTAGGTACTTTTCACTAAAATTTTCCCTTTACTTCACAAAGGACCTATAATATTATAATAAATTAATGAATTTTGAAAGAAAGGAAAAGAGAGAAAGAAGATGGAGGGAGGGAAGGATGAAGAGAGTGGTGTATGGAGAAAGTGAGAAATATCTTTAATTCAACTTAACATTCTGAGGTGTCTCTGAACATGGCAAAGCTTACAGTTCTTTTAACTAGCCTGAGAATTGTCTGTTTTCTAGTTTCTACATATATGATGAACATGTTAAAAAGCATGAAAAATAGGGCAGCGCCTCAGTTAGTAGGGCACTGGCCCCATATACTGAGTGTGGTGGGTTTAGATCCAGCCCTGGCCAAACTGCAACAACCAAAAAAAAGAATGAAAAATATTTATATTTCCTGAGACTAAGGGTCACCATGAGGAAGAACAGTGGCAGAGAAGAGAGAGAAGGCACTTCCATGAAACAAAGCTGCTATTTGCTTTTTTTCTTCTTAATGTCACCCCATGTAAAGAATTGCAAGACATTGATTCATATGTGATCCTGAAAACTACCATTTTGTCATATAATCCCAGCCATTGTGTTATGCAGACACTGCAACATGGGTATTCAGATGCTAAACTGCCAGGAACACTGAGGTTTTCACAAAAGGTCCCCAAATCAACATCAGGACAAGAGGACAGGTGGTGGAAGAGAAAGAAACACCACAACTATTTCTACATAATCCTAGTGGAAGTAAAAGTCAAAGGTGCAAAAAGCAAGCAGAAGATGAGTTTGCTTCTTGACCTTTTCCAGATTAATAGGTATATTTCCGTGTTAACATTAAGCCTAAGTTTGGATTTCCCTTTCCTTTTCATTCTATTCTCACAGCTCAGTCCTTGGTTTTGGTTTCACTATTTCATAGCTGCAACCTCGTCTCCTAGCTCTTCCTGTTCCCAACTATCTTCTTCCTAGTAAAATCTCCATTCATTTCCCTCTTTCTCCCCACTTCATTCAGGCACTTTGATCTGTCTCCCTATAAGTCCCAGCAGCCTTGGGGGTTTGCCCACAATGCAACAGGAAGCATGTCAAACACTCTATACTGGGCCAATGTGGTGCTTCATCCTCAGACTTCTTTCTTGTCAAGAAGAGATGGGGGTGAGAGTTGTCACTTTGTTGCAGTCCAGTATTCTTTCTCATTACCTCTGGGTCCAATCTCTTTACCTAGATTTCTTCTTTTTATTTCAATGATTTAGGGGATACAAATGTGTTTTGTTATAGGGATGAATTGTATAATGATGAAGTCCAGACTTTTGGTGAATCAGTCAGCAGAATAGCATATGTTGTACCCAATAGTTATTTCCTGATCCCTCACCTCTCCCCACCCTCTTTTTTTTCTTAGTGTCTGATGTCCATTATTCTACTCTATCACTGTATATACCCATACAAAGAAGAACTAGTACCCATCTACTGAAACATTGAAAAGGAGGGAACTGTCCCTAACACATTGTATGAAGATAGTATCACCCTGATTCCAAGGTGAGGAAAGGACACAACAAAAAAAACAAAAAGAAAACTTCAGACCAATATCCATAAATAGATTTAAAAGTCCTCCACAAAATACTAACAAACTAATCCAGTAGCACATAAGAAAGATAATTCACCATGATCAAGTGGATTCTATCCCAAGGATGCAAGGATGGTTCAATATATGCAATCAATAAATGTGATTCACCACAGAAACAGAATTAAAAACAAAAGTCATATGATCAACCCAATAAATGCAGAAAGTTCGTTCAATAAAATCCAGTACCCTTTGTGATAAAACTCTTAACGAGTAGGCATACAAGGAAAATACCTCAAGATGGTAAAAGCCAAGTATAACAAAACCATAGCCAACATTATGCTGATGGGGAAAAGTTGAATGCATTTCCCCCAAGAACTGAAACAAGACAGCGATGCCCACTGTCGCCACTTCTGTTCGACATAGTGCTAGAACTTGTAGCCAGAACAATTAGGCAAGAGAAAAAAATAAATAGCATCCAAATGGAAAAGGAGGAATTCAAATTGTCCCTTTCTGCAAATATATAATTTTATATTTAGAAAATTCTGAAGATTCTTCCAAAAGACTCCTATAATTGATAAATAAATTCAGTAAAGTCTCAGTCATTAGTTACAAAACTAATGTACACAAATCTTAGCATTTTTATATACTAAAAACAGTTAAGTTGAGAGAGAAATCAAGAACACAATACTATTTATAATAGCTGCAAAGAAAATAAAATACCTAGAAACTTAACCAAGGTGATGAAAGAGCTCTTCAAGGAGAACTATGAAACATCCATGAAATAAATCATTAATGATACAAATGCACTAGATCTTAGCCAAAAGGCCAAGAAATGATTAGATGACACAAATAGAAAAATATCCCATGCTTGTCCACTGGAAGAATTAACATTGTTAAAATGTTCATTTACAGATTCAATCCAATTACCATCAAAGTACTGTCATTTTTCATAAAAGTAAGAAAAACAATCCTAATTTCATATGGTATCAAAAGAGACTAAAAGAGCCCCAAAGAGCCAAAGTAATCTTAAACAAAAAGAACAAAACTGAAAACATCACATTACCTGGCCTTAAATTAAACTACAAGGCCGTACTAACCCAAACAATTCCATACCGTGGTAATAGCAGACACCTAGATGAATGGAACAGAATAGACAACCCAGAAATAAAGTAATATAGCTGCAACCAACTGATTTCCAACAAAGCAGACAAGAACACAACTGGGAAAGGAGTCCCTATTCAATAAATGGTGCTGGGAAAATTGAATAGCCACAAACACAGATGAATGAAACTAGATCTCTACCTCTCACCATATAAAAAATGTAACTTTCTCAGGTTTCTAAATGCCAGTTTAATCTCCCTGACTTTTCTTGTCCATCTCTGTTCCTCTCATTCTTGCCAACCATCTGGGTAGCAATATGCTAACTGGTCTATTTATCACCTTGAACACTGAACTCGGATGTCCCTGGTCTTTTTATTCCCTTCTGCCCCAGAAGTTGTCTTGACCGCATTGCTTTTGTAAACACCTTAATTTCTTTCAGGAATCAGGAATATCCTAAGTAGATAAGTAAATAAAAAAAAAAGAAATAAAGAAACAGACTCTTCCTGTTGTGTGCATGCTGATTTACAGGTAACCTGTTTGTTGGTGACTCCTATTCTCAAGCCTGACTGCTTCAGATCTTGACCCTCACTTGACCTTGTTTTTTCTTTATTTACCACCCAGGACCTGCAGCACGCACACCTGGTTGCTACCAAAGAGATCTGCTTTCATTACTTTTTTTCTTTCCATTTAAGAACTCGTAAAATTCAACCACTTAACACAATGGCTCCCAAATTGAACATGCCCCTCACTGGCCTCCAGGTGTTCCTTGCAAACTATAAATAATGGGAATCTTTTCCTATTATATAGAAAAATTAAATGAATGGATTAAATTTCCTCATTGTAATGCTCTTCAATATTTCTACTAGTCATAGCACACAGCTAAATCCTAAACACTCAGTGGGCCCATGAGTAAGTAGTCATTATTTTGACTCAACCAGTGTTTGTGGTTTGGGATTTTTATGAAATTAAAAGCAGGCTCTCAAAGAATAAGGAGATTTTGGAATTTTCCTGGTCACACTGTGGTCCCTTCAAGGTTTGAGAATAAAATAAGATGTTAAGAAGCTAGCTACTATACATACTTACTATATATGTACACACACATATGTAAGTATGCATATGCACACATAAATTTAGCTATACTCTATAACTAATATATAATCCACTACATACATATATATAGTCATGAATATGTACAAAATATAAATAAATCAATACCACTCTTCAAACACACACTCACAGAAGTATTACTCATGGGATGATTTGTTTTGCTAGGGAATATTTATAATCCTAATATGTTTTGCTTTATAAATGAGAACAGTAATATTCTCTCCATTACCCTAATTCTTTTTCCCTTTATATATTTTTGCTGTTTTGTTTTTGAAATATAAACTCGGCATGTTTTTGATTAAAATGAAATGTTTCTTTCTGTTAATATTCAGAATTAATTTTAGACCAGGCTAGGACAACAATTCCTTTGGAAATATGCCCAGGAGACCCCATGCATGCCTGGTAACACTTAAACCTGTACTAAATATACTACTAGATATTTATCAGATAACGTATCTGTTTATATCAAACTTTACAATAACTCACTCTCCTGCATTAGGCAGACATATGGATTGTTTAATGACATTGGCATCTTATGTCTCCAAAGGAGTTTGCTGCCAAGGCATCCACACACTATAAAGAAATTATACATGCATTTTTTGAATATGGAATACATTTTGGAATGGCAGCCTGGATCAGTTCCATGATCTAAAAATGAATGATAATGCTTTTTCAAAAAACTTTGGTTATCAAAAAAAAAATCTAAAATACTGATTTACAGAGATTCTTGGGCTTGTTTTAGTGACCAAAAATTTATTATCCCTGGTAAGTCACCCTGATAAACTAGATGATACTCACTATTCTATTTGCTGCTTTTCTAAACCATAATCTGGGGAGGTGTTTCTAATAACTGTTTTCCTTAATCTCCCGCTGAACTGATAAAGGTGATTTTCTGAAATCTGGAGGAAAGAGTGTTTCCAAGTAATCACTGATGATAACAATTGCTGGACAGAATTCAGACCTCCAAAAATGGGAGGGCATTGGTTCCCACCTCTGTAGAAAGAGTCTGATGTCAGCAGTGTCAGAAAATGCAACCTAACTGGAGTGAAAACACCCCATGGGGTTATATAACTCACTGGAGTCATTTTCAGGTTCTGCATGTAAATTGTATAAAACTCCCAACAATATAATCCTCAGGATATGGGGATGATTGGCAGGCTGCAAAGCTTTTTCTTTAGACTCAAACAGTTCTTTGATACAAACAATATTTTTCATTTCAAAGGTAATTGTTGCTAGCCAATAGGCACTGATAGTCCCATGTGGGTAGCACAATAAGTACATTGCGTTTCAAAAAACAGTATTGCTTTTCATGTGATAGAGACCATTTGTGCAATTGAAAATCCATTCAAAAAGCACGCTGATAGACAGACCCTTTAAAATTCCAAGATGTAAATGTATTAAAGCACACTATCAGACAGGCTTTCACACAAAGGCTCCTTGGAAAATAACCTAATATATATATTCAGTTATTACTGTATTTACTTTTTGGGTAATGATAGTTTTTCCCTTATTTTCCAATACACTTAGTGGAAAGCCTGATCTATGTAGCAGCTGAAACAAAGGCAAGCCACAGCCCTAAGCCACTGCACATTCTGCGATTGTCTCCATCACTGTTTCCCACCATCCCATTTTTGTTTCTTACCAGAAATTTGTAAATAACCTATAGGACACTGAGATGATAAATGATTAAATAACTTATCCCTGGCCAAAATGTCCAGGAAAGTAGATTTTTGAAATAAATCTTATGAATCATCTCTTTTTATCTTGTGGGATGAATTTATTTTATATTAAATAGCCATTTTTTTCTTCTTATTTTATTTCTACTAATACTTTTCCGGCAGGTCCATTAAGATATATCTTCAGTCTGTGAAATAGTAGGATATTTGTGCTTATTGAAAACTTACCATAATGGAGTCTAACAAAATTAACGGTTAAAAAACATAAAGCTAAGAATAAAGAATTCTGCATTATTGTTCATCAAGAGATTAACCATAATCCTATTAAGAAATCAAAGTACATTTCCAAAAGAATTTCACACTGAAACTCCGAGTGATCAGTGGTCTGAAGGAAAATCAATTTTTACATTGCATCAAGAACAATCTTTAATGAATCTCTACAGAACTATTGACAGCTATGCAATTAAAATAATAAAAGTTCAATGACAGTCTGGAGCCATTATTTAATCAATTCTTATAAAATGAAAAGTGAAAAGCTTATTTAACAAGGTCTTGGTACCTGGGAAAAATTAGGTCACAATAAAAAACTAGTGTAGGAAGTGTTTTTATTTTTTCTTCATTCAGTCACTGTGTGACCTTCAACTAGTTGCTTAATTTCTCTGTTTTCTGTTTTTTGTGTTACTTACTGTGAAAATGAGAGTCCCATATCAACAGAGATGCCAGAAAAGACTGAAGATATCTTTGTCCTGAAAACACCTATAGCTAATGAAAAACAAACATCCATGCATGAAAATTAAAAATCCATAGTAAAATTAATGTTTTTACTATTTATTGACGGAAAGGCTTCACGCTGTCTAATACAACTCTAAAGATTCCAAATGTTATTTTTGGAAGTATCTTGAGGCTCTTTCAGTTATCTCAGGATTTTTTTTTTCTCATCTAGTGTCTCAACTATATCTGCTACACCAAAATTATAATTGTCATCCAATAGTCTTCTAAAAACATTTTCTACACCCCAGAATGCTTGTTAATGACAACACTATAATAATGCCTTACATATGCATATCCCTTTGCATGGTGCAATTGAATCTATGTAATGCTCTCTTGGTTAGTAAAAGATTCTGCTTTAGGAGTGTCGGCAAACTTGCTATGACCTCAGCCCTTCTGAGTCAGGGAATGGGTGGAGTTTACCTTCCAATGATGGAAAATGTCTGGGATTTTGATGCTTAAGCCAGACCATATGATTCACCATGTATTCATCTTCACTGGATAGAATCGCACACATTCGACTGTAGCAGGGATGTGAACCTCTGGGGAACAACCTATCTCAAACGAGTGAAGGAAAATGAATGTTGGCGGGTTGGGGACTGTGCCACATCCTGATCGTTCTGATTGTTGCCATGCAGGAACTCAACCCCAATAGCAAGCTTTGCACCATTCTGAAGAAAAACATGAAATCTGTACACACCCATGTAAAATATCCCATTTTAAAGAAATAGTAATCCTTCTTTGAGAACTTTATCAGAGATCTCTCTGTTATGATCATTTTTCTACCTGAAGTCTCACATTATCAAAAAGCTCTGATAAAACTTGTTTCAATGGAGAAGTGATAGTGAAAGAATGGAGACATCCAGGCTCTCTGTACCACAAGTCCTCACCCTACAGGAATTCCTCAGTAAGGCTGGGTTGTGTAGTTGTAAATGTATTTCTGTGCTACCCGAATATCATGGAAGGGTTTGGTTTCATACTGACTTTGGCTCATGAGTAACATCTTCTGTCACCACAACCACTTTCACCGATACAGCACGTCGTCACTTTTCTGTTAGTTTCCTCATCACTCTCAAGACAATGGACAAAGTCACTCCCACAAGTGATGGGTTACAAATGCAACCACATTGTACACCGGTTAGTCCTCATCTCTGTCTCATTAAACTTGAAATATATATTCTACACTCAGACACACACAACAAGGGCACTTTCTACTTTCTGTACATTTTCATCTCACTCTGAGACAACCACTCCTGCTCCAGAGACAGAAATACTTCAAAACTTGCTTATTACAGAATCTCAGACCCTTCCAGATCAAAGTCGTATCTTTTGGTTTGAACGGTCTTGTTTTGGAAATTATTAAGGCAATTCGAAGTTCAGTCTCTGCTTCTTTTCTCTTCTATCCCTGCCCCTGCCAAGGTAGCTTCTGGTTACAAGGGCTACTTTCTATCCCGAAGATGGAGGAGTTGAGTCTTCATACTCATTTCTGGGTCTCCCATTCTGGAGCTTAGCCGTGTACCAAGTTTGCTGAGTACGCCACTGGATAGTTAGCCACCACTCCCTGCCACTATTAAGATCCTACTTCTATTATTGTTATTATTATTGTAAAATATGCATATGTGGTATAACAAAATTTTCCATTTTAACCATTTTAAAGTGCACGGTTAGGTGGCATTAAGTACACATTAAGTACATTCACAGTGTTGAGCATGTACCACCACTGTCTTCTCCTGGAACCCTTTTATATGGTTTTTACTAGAACTTTATTGGATGTATAGCTACAAATATACATTATAGTTATATGACATAATATCACATGGTATGATGCTTTCTGTATATATGTTCATGATAATTTTATTTTATTCCATTTTTCATTTCAAATTAATATGAGGCTACAAACAATTAGATTACAAGGTTTGTTTGCATTTGTTAGTAAGGTCCCTGTTATCACTGAGTCCCGCTCCCAGGAGGTGTGCCATATACCCTTACATTGTGCCCATTAGGTGGGAACACCCCAATGCCCTTACCTCCACCCCTTCTCCTTCTTCCTCCCCACTTCCCCATTGTGAATTGAATGGGGTTTTTCTCTTGTGTGGGCTTGTGTTAATTCCTCTGCTGGCCCCATGTTAGTATTGAGTCATTGGATACTTGCTTTTCCATGTGATGCTTGACTAAGAAGAATGCGTTTCAACTCACCCAGAACCTTTTCAGCACTCCAAATAGAAACTATGTACAGGCAATCCCCGAGTTACAAACATCTGACTGGCATACAACTCACAATTACAAACAGAGGCTGTTACAGGCAATGGGTAAATGTGCCTGTTCCAACTTACATACAAATTCAACTTAAGAACAAACCTATAGAACCTACCTCGTTCATAACCCCAGGACCACCTACATTCTATAAGCAGTCATTCCTATTCCTTGCTCTCCGCAACCCAAGACAACCACCAATATACTTTCTGTCTATGAATTTTTCTATTCTGGATACTTTACAGAAATAAACCATATTATATATGGCCTTCTGTTTCTTTTAGCATAATGTCTTCAGGGTTCACCCATGTTGTGCCAAGCTTCACTACTTCATCCCCTCTTATGACTAAGTTATATTCCATCGTCTGGATAGATCACATATTTTTGGTCTATCTCTTCCCCTATTGATTGAAATTTGACTTGTTTCTATCCTTTGGCTATCATGAGTAAAGTTGGGGTGAATAATTGTGTATAAATTTCTGCTTGAATATTTGTTTTCACTTCTTCAGTGTCTGTTTCTAGTAGAATTGCTGGGTCAGAAAATAAGTCTTGTCTACCTACTTGTTTTCTTGCTGGCATGCAGATCCTCTCATGCTCCACCACATCCTTCATCTCACTGCCAGTTAATCATGTCCAACCCACCATTTTCACTCTGGGGACTTTACTTTTCATTACAGAAGATTTTTGGAAGGCTTGTCAGCTTGAAACTCAGCCTTCTGGATGGAGAGAGTCACTAAAAATCCCCAAATTTCATGTATACCACATGTAGAGATGGGAAACCAGCAGGGCTCTTTGAAGTCTTCCCTCACTTTTTTCCTTCCACCATTTTGCTACTCCTGAGCCTTATTGGATGTGCTGGGAAAGTGAAACATTGACCTTGATATTCTCAGTCTCTCCCTCCACCTCTCTGAGAATTCTAAGAGGCATTTTTTTCTTATTACTCATTCACCATCAACCCCCCCCCCCCCCACACACACACAAATATGCACATAACTTATCTGGATATTTCTCTTCTTCTCACTTGATAGGTTGTTTCAATTTTGAAAAGGGCGGGACATTTACCCATTATCATCCTTTCTTCTCCATCCCTTTTTTCCTCCCATAATTGGAAGCACTTCAATTATATTACATCTTATTCTTCATGAAGTATCACTTGCCTGTCTTCCTTCCATTCTCTCTCCCTCCTTCTTCCCTTCATTCCTTTCTTTCTCTTTCTTTCTTTCTTTCTTTCTTTCTTTCTTTCTTTCTTTCTGTCTTTCTTTCTTTCTGTCTTTCTTTCCTTCTTCCTTTCTTTCTTTCTCTCTTTCTCTCTCTCTTTCTCTCTGTTCTTCCTCCCTCCCTCTCTTCCTTCCTCTCTCTCTCTTTCTTCTTTCTTCCTTTTTTTCATCTTCATGTTTCTAGAGCAGGTTTAGGCTCACAGCAAAATTGAAAGGAAGGTATAGATATCCTGTATATTCCACCCCACATACACACACAGTGGTGCCCTTACCCTTTTCAATATATCCCAGATGAGTGTTACATTTGTCATAATTGACAAACTACATCTGTTATCACCCAAAGTCTATAGTTTTCTTTAGGGTTCATTCTTGACATCGTACATTCTATGGTTTTGAACAGATGTAAAATGATATTACATGGTTTTGAACAAATAAAAAACAGCATTGTTCACCATTACAGTATCATACAGAGTATCCCCACTGTCCTAAAAATTCTCTGTAATTGCCTACTCAGTACTTCTTCCACAAACCCTCACAACCACTGGTTTTTACTGTTTCCTTACTGTTTACCATTTCCAGAACATCTTAGTCATCTAGTTGGAATCATTCATGCAGGTTATACCTTTTCAGATTGGCTGCTTTCACTTAGTAATAAGGATTTCAGTTCCCGCCATGCCTTTTCATAGCTTAATAGCTCATTTCTTTCTAGTGCTAAATAATTTTCTGTTGTCTGGATGTACCACAGTTTACTTACACATTCACCTCACTGATGGACCTCTTAGCTGCTTCCAAGTTTTGCCAATTATGAATAAAGTTGGTATCCGTATCCACGTGCAGATTTTTATGTGGACATAAGTTTTTGATTCCTTTGAGTAAATACCAACAAGTCCAATTGCTGGATCATATGGTAAGACTATGTTGTTCAGTTTTACAACAAACCAACAAACTGTCTTCCAAACTGGCTATACCACTTTATGTTCCCACCAGCAATGAATGAGCATTCTTGTTCTTGCTGCTACACATCCCCACCAGCTTTCATGCCATCAGTGCTCTGGATTTCAGCCATTCTAAAAAGTGTGCAGTGTTATCTCACTGTTGCTTTTCTTTGCATTTCCCTGATGACATATATTCAGGAGCATCTGTTCATATGCTTTTTGGTCATCTGTTTTTCTTCTTTAGTGAGGTGACCATTGAGGTCTTGACTCATGTTTTTAAGAAGTTGTTTTTTTAGTTGTTGAGTTTTGAGAGTTCTTTGCATGTTTTGGATAAGTGTCCTTTATTAGGTAGACACTTTGAAAGTATTTTCTCCCAGTCTGTGGCTTGTCTTTTAGTTCTCTTTACAGTGTCTTTCACAGAGCAGAAATGCTGTCCTTCCTTCTCAGAGCCATAAAAATAAAATGGCTGCAGGGAAATATGATTTAGGAAGAAATGAAACATATAAACTTAATTTTTTGTTGTTGTTGTAGAGACAGAGTCTCAGTTTATTGCCCTCCGTAGAGTGCCACGGTGTCACACAGCTCATAGCAACCTTCAACTCCTGGTTTAGGCGATTCTCTTGCCTCAGCCTCCTGAGTAGCTGGGACTACAGGCACCCATCAGGACACGTGGTTATTTACTTATTTTTTGATGTTGTTGCAGTTTGGGGTAGGGCGGGTTGAACCCGCCACCCTCGGTATATGGGGCCAGCACCCTACCCAGTGAACCAGAGGCACTGCACAAACTTAATATTTTAAACATTGAATTATCTTCTTTTCATATGTAATATCGGTCTACAGAATGCAAATTATGTTCCTTAATCCATTGGTTAATTTACATTCACTTTGTTTTGGGAATTCTTACATGTTAAGAAAAAATTACATGCATTTTTCAACATCTAAAAAAAAATAAAAATCTCTGAAATTTCAACCAGGTCCAATGTCCCATACTTGTGTTCTCCAAGTTATTCTTCCCATGACTTCATTCATGATAACTTTTTTATTGTGCTGTAGGTAAATTTCTACTATATCCATTAATTTCACTCCATTGAAGTTTTAATCTCTGAAGCTGTGTTTTAGCTCCTGTCTTGTCCAAGGTTTGTAACCACAAACCCATCCTGCAATCACTGTGTAACCTGGCCTGCACCCCCAAACCTCTTGCACTATCTTTATTGGAAAGTAGTTGGAAGTGTAGCATCCAGAGATCAGAGAGCTACAAGAAGGGGAAAAAAAAAAAAAAAAAAAAAAAACTATCACAAATTCAGAAGAGTTGCTAAAATGAGGATAGAAATGTTTTTCCATTCTCCTAGTGAGAGACATTTTATCAGCGTAGTAGAGTTTGAAGACTAGATAAATCCCTGAAACTTCCAGAAGATTTTGTATCATCCTATACTTCTTATGGCATTCATAATAGCCATAAATCATTTTGTAAATAACAGTTTCATGTTGATTTTCCTGCAAGGAGAGGGGGAAGAAGGAAAATAAAATCAGGCAACCTACTTTGGTTAGCAGTATGATTCTTCCATGATGAGCTTTTTCCAACAGTAAAAATTTTCCTATGGGAATGACACTATAGTTCTTTTTATTTCCAAACTGAATTTGTATTTATACTTATTAATAGATCATTTACACTAAAGGCCTCTTTGTTTAACCTCAACTTGAATTTTGCCTGTGTATGTGATCCTGGATTTATGCCACAGTTTCCTTAAGGGTGAGCCCACTTTTAATTTTGAACTTAGCAAACTAAAAAGGGTAATAAAATCCAAAAACAGAATCATGAGGCAGTTATAAAATTTTATTTCAGATAGAAATAAGTCACAGTAGTTAACGATGAAAGTACAAATCTTCCTTGATTACATCAAAACATTCTGTATTATATTCTTCGTGATTTCTTAGCTGATAAAGAATCTAACATCCGATAGGAACCAAGTTCAAGAAGCTTCAAAGTAGAATAAAGTTAATATGCAATCCAGTTCTCTTGTCTCCAATATTATGACATGATGGAATAGCCCCCGCTGAGAGGACTCAAGTCAAAGGTTTTCATTCCTATTAGAAAAACAGGCAATTAAGGAAAAATGGAGTAAGGAAAAAGAAACCTAGAGATATTGTTGAATCAAATTATGTGGTTGAATAAAATAAGTTTGATTTGAACTTATTTTTACAACTTCCATCTTCCTTTCTTCCACAGATGAATTGGAATGGCCTGCAGGACAGATTTAGGAAAGAAAATAAGGGAAAAGATTTTTCAAGAGATGAAGTGGTCAGTTTCTTCCTCTAGTCTCAGAACTCTTAATTTCTTAAAGTTTTCCTGTTGGAGAGCATTATTTTTCATTGTAAAAATGTCCTAAGTTCTTGCCAATAAAAAGCACCTATATTTTATAGACTATTGAATCAAGAGTGATATAGGGTAAATAATTTACAGAAAGATGCATTGAGGCCAGTTCCTAAGGGGGATGCTATAATTTCACGCAAAAATGACTCAAGGGTAAAATGAACTCTCAGGAATGTTATTCTTTCCCTGGTCAACTACTGTCATCTTGTAGTCAGGACCTAAATTTGACGAGCTCAGAGGTGGGAGGTTGTTATTGTAGCTATGTTTCTTGAAAGTTGCTTGTTTATATTTTATGTATTAAGAGACTATTGCAACATTTAAACTTTTCTTTTCAGATTTTTACCTGCATCGAAGAATTAGAGATTATAATTTATATTGAAATAAAGCTACTACTTGAGAGAATCCCCCCTTTCTATGACTTTTATTTATGAACTATTAAGAATTCCTCTATTTAAAAAAAATACAATGATGGATGTGTTTTGGAAAAGTGAAAATTGAATATAAAATGTTATGATGAATTATAAATACAGATATATTTTATTCTTTAATCTCAATATTTCGTGTTAAATATGAGGTTGTATTTCTTTCAAATGACTAAAATAATAAAATGGTCATTCATTTCTGAAAGGCCATTTGGAAAAGTTTACACGCATTTCCTTTTTACTTGTACATACATATATAATCCAATCTTGAAGAGCCAAAAAAAAAATGTTTTAAACACTTTATGAACGCCATCAAGTGGAAAAAAAATTAAAGCAAATATTGACATTGAGTAGTGACTTACCATATTACCTAGTGGGGAGAAATTTACATTAGCTCCTGGAAGGATGAATCAACAAAACCCAATGGTATATGAAGTCTGCATTGATTTGTGAGAAAGCTTGAACTCTAGAGTAGATGTCGGAAATTTTAATGAGGCTGAAACAGAAAACAGGATAAGAAGTGGTATACATATCATCCACTGTTACTGGAACAATGCTTGTACATGTATGCATCTGTATGCAAACAGATGTAAAAAATAAAGGAGGAACAGGGGAAATCATGGGAGGGGGCATATCAATTATAACCTACTTGCAAAAGTTGATACAATAAAATCATAAAATAAGATCATTATCATAAAATAAAATAACTCGGTTCGGCACCTGTGGCTCAAGCCACTAAGGTGCCAGCCACATACACCCGGTGGCGGGTTCGAATCCAGCCCAGACCTGCCAAACAACAATAATGGCTGCAACCAAAAAATAGCCAGGCGTTGTGGCCAGCACCTGTGGTCCCAGCTACTTGGGAGGCAGAGGCAGGAGACTCGCTTGAGCCCAGGAGTTGGAGGCTGCTGTGAGCAGTGAAGCCATAGCACTCTACCCAGGGGGACAGCTTGAGGCTCTGTCTCAAAAAAATAAATAAATAAATAAATAAAATGAAATAAAAGAACTCAAATGTAATAAAACTACAAACATAGCATTGGTGCCCATGCAAAATATTCAGAAAAGAGACCCAGAAAGCCAATTTTGCCTTCCTCATCAACCATATGTAAATGTGTAGAATTTCCCTGTGCTGCAGTGTCTGTGAGTTCAATGAGGAGTTCATGAAGCTTCTCATCCTGGTAGGAGTCGCCAAAATTGCTCATTTCCTACAAAGAACCGAATAGCAAATGTTGTGGCTGGAAATGGAACTCACGACCATTTGCCTTTCAACTAGTTCAGTATCATGGAAATCTCTTCCTATGCACAACAACAGAAGATAATGTTTCAAAGGAACATTTTAGATAAAAATCTTGAAGTCTGATTAGCATGTGTTGAATAATTTTAACCAGTCATATTCCAGGAAGGCCTTATTAAGTAATTCAAATTTCTTTTGTTTTCTCATTTTCTTCTTTCTTTTTTTTTTGAAACAGAGTCTCACTTTGTCACCCTTGGTAGAGTGCAGTGGCATCTCAGCTCACAGCAACTGCAAATCCTTGGGCTTAAATGAGTCTCTTGCCTCAGCATCCCAAGTAGCTGGGACTATCAGCGCCTGCCACAACACCTGGCTATTTTTTGGTTGCAGCCATTATTGTTGTTTGGCAGGTGGGTATGGTGATTCATGCCTGTAATCCTAGCACTTTGCAAGGATCAGGTGGAAGGACCCCAGGAGTTCAAAACCAGACTGGGCAACATAGTTGCTCTAGCTCTGGCTGGTGATAAGGATTGCCTGAGACCTCAGGCAATCCATCCTCCTCAGCCTCCCAAGTGCTAGGATTATAAGCATGAGCCACTGTGCCCAGCCCAAATTATTCAAAATTATATCAATTAAAAACAAGTGGATAGATGCAAACAGTAACTAATGTAAGTAAAATGAAGGTAATATTTGGATTAGTACTCGAAATGCACCTTTCATGGAAGGGCCACATTCAGTGATGTTAACTCCATCCCTGGATTAAGGTGATACTCACAAGATTTTTCCACTTTATAGTTTTCCTTTATTCCTCTGTACTATTCATTTCCCTTTTTAATTGATAACTAAACTATGGAGTGATATTTGAAGACTAAGTAAATATCCTGTTTGTCTTCAAATTTTCACCTAATAGTTTAAACATTCATTTATATTCTTATCAGAATTATTACAGTTATTGTACTATACAGTTATTGTACTATACTCTCTTCTACTTTAATTGTTTATTTACTTGCTATTAGTATGGACTTACAGATGCATATTTTACACAATGGTAATGATTGGCATTATACATTTTGAAGGTAAATTTTCCCCTGTTATCCAGTAGGGAGCCTCTTCATCTTGCTTTTGCATGAAGTTGACATGTTTTCTTCATTTTTTTTCTTTTTTTTGAGATAGTGTCTCAGTCAACCTGGATAGAGTGCCATAGCTCACAGCAACCTTAAACTATTGTGCTTAAGAGATCCTCTTGTCTTAGCCTCCCAAGTACCTGAGTCTACAGGCACCTGCCACAACACCTGGCTAGTTTTTCTCTTTTTATTAGAGACAGAGTATCAGTTTGCTCAGACGGGTCTTGAACTCCTGAACTCAAGCAATCTGCCCTTCTTTGCCTCCAGGAGTGCTAGGATTACAGGTGTGAGCCACTGTGCCCGGCTATTTTCTTCATCTTTTGAGTATCTCTTTCCCTCTTGGCACAATACATACTCCAAATTCATCTTTTCTTCTACTGTAATGAGTTTGGAATTAGCAACATCTTCAAGGAGCCCTGTTTCCTTTTAATTTGCCAAATTCTTTATTCTCATTTTTATTATGTATTCTTTACTTATTAATCCATAATTGTGTTATTTGAAAAGAATAATGGTTTTCTTTCTTTCCAATCATTTTATCTTTTATTTTTTCCTGCATTATGCCATTTCATAGAATTTCCAGTACAAAGTTAAATTAAAAACCTTTGTTTCATATCTGATTTCAGAGGAAAAGCTTTCAACATTTCATCTTTAAGGATGGTGTTTGCACTATAAGTTTTATAGATGCTTTTAATGATTAAAAATGTTCCTTCTTTTCTTAATTTGTAAGGTTTTTGTCATAAATGATAAAATATTATTAGTGTCCTATTGCTACTGTAACAAACTATCGTAATCAGTAGGTTAAAATAGTGCAGGTTTAATAATAATCATTAAATAATAATAATAGTCTTACAGCTCTGGAGGACAGAAGTCCAAAATGGGTTACCAGAGCTATATTCCTTTCGGAGGCTTTGGTGCAGAATATATCTCCTTGCCTTTTTCAGGCTCTGTCTAGAGGATACCCACATTCCATGGCTCATGGACCTGCATCACCCCAACTTCTGCTGCTTTTGTGTGTGTGTGTAAGAGAGAGAAAGAGAGAGACAAGGTCTCGCTCTGTCACCTAGGCTGGAGTGCAGTGGCATCACCACAGCTGACCACAGCCTCAAACACCTGGGTTCCAGTGGTCCTCCTCCCTTGGCCTTCCAAGTGACTGTGACTATAGTCTAACACCATCACACATGGCTAATTTTTTAATTTTTTTTAGAGATAGGTTCTTGCTATGTTGCCCAGTCTGGTTTTGAACTCCTGGGGTCCTTCCACCTGATCCTTGCAAAGTGCTAGGATTACAGGCATGAATCACCATACCCAACAACCTGTTAATTTGTAGTAACACTTATGCCCCCCTGGCCTACTTCCTATAAAGACCTTTGTGGTTACATTGGCCCAATCAAGAAAATCAGACATAACATCCTCACCTCAAGATTATTAAATTAGTCACATTTGCCAAGTCTCTTTACCATGTAATGCATCATACTCATTGGTTCTTGGAATTAAATCATGTATATTATTCATTGGAGGCATTATTTAGGCTATCACAGAAAATAAATGTTATGAAATACATTTTCTGCATCAGTTGTGAAGATTGTAGATCATCTTTGTTCTATACAGGCAGTCCTCAGGTTATGAATGAGATAGGTGTTGCAGGCTTGCTCTGAAGTGGGAACAGGTCTATTTACCCATTACCTGTAATAGCCTCCATTTGTAAGTGTGAGTTGAGCAACAGTTGGATGTTTATAACTCAGGGATTTAACTGTAATAACCTGTTAAATAACTTTGCATTCCTGGAATAACTCAGTTTCTGTGATATGTTAGCTTTCATACACTGATTTCAATTGCTGATATTTTGCTCATTATTTTTGCGTCTATCTTCATAATTAAATTGGCCTATAATTTTCTGCCTTTTGATGTCCTAAATAGTTTTTCTAATTCAAAAATACAGTAATTTTGGCCTCAGATAATGAGTTGAAAAGTGTTTTCCTATTTCCTAGGCTCACTGAAGTATCTGCTTTTGTCCTTATAACTTCTTTGCTTGTACGTTCTATGAATTTGATTCATTGTTTTTCTCTAATTTCTTGAGATGATTGCTTAGCTCATGGCTGCTTGGCTCTTCTTTTCTCTGATAAACCTATTTAATGCTAAAAATGCTCTTCTAACCTGACTTCAGCTGCAGTGGACAAGTTCCTACATGTAGTATTTCATTATCATTGTCATGAACTCAAAGCATGTTAATGTGGTCTACTTTTCATTTTTTTCTTTGACATACAGCTTTTCACTTGTCTCATCCAGAACACACACATACACGTAATCCACACATGCATACATATTGAACGGATTTTCTCTGTGGGTATTTTGACTCAAATTGTTTATCCACCTCTATCAGAAATGTAATTGAACCGAAAATTATCAATTTCTCTGTGACTATTTGTAGACTATTAACTCATATGAATGGATCCACGAATAATGTCCGATATTGTTTTTGTGCTTTCCAATTTATATATACAGGCAATCTAACACTGTATCAGTCTATCCCTATTTTGCTTATACACTTCCTAACATTGACCTATGTAGCTCTAGTAAGCGTCCGTGTATTCCATTGAATCACATTAATAATGATTGCTATTTACTTATTCTCTCTTTTGGAAGCTTTTTAGATAATTTCCACTTTTATTACTGTTTATAAAGTACACATGTTCTATATGTCATCTTGTGCCATTTGGCAGGCCTTTCCTCTGGATAATGTGACCAAAGGAGGAAGTGTGGTATCATTAGGTGCACACTTCCTCAAATGTATTATTGTATTGGATGTTGCCCAACTGCTAAACTAAGTATTTATAGTTGTAGCAATCTACAACTGCCCCACCAAAGCTAGAAATACTAAATTTTGCAACTTTCTCTGTTTTTTCTTTTTTTGGTCCATGTTTGATATTGTCAGAATTTTAAGATTTTGCCAACTGTGTGTTTATAAAAAAATTCCTCATTTTTGTTTTGGTATTATGTATTTTCCCTGAATACTAGGGAGGTGTAATATCTCTTAATCAGCTTATAGGTTTTCTCTTCTATGAATTGCCTGCTCATGTTATTTTCTACTGGGTACTTTCAGAGTTGAAATGCTCTTGATTCACTGGACTAGACATTGTTTGATTTTGACATGTATATTATGTTATTTAATTTCTTTATCTAGTATTTTTGTTAGGAACTTTACATTGGTATTCATTATTTTTGCATTCTCATCTGATTCTTATTTCAAGGTGATTACTAACCTCATAAAATAAAGTTGAAGCTTGGCCGGTGCCTGCGGCTCAAAGGAATAGGGTGCCGGCCCCTTATGCAGGAGGTGGTGGGTTCAAACCCAGCCCCAGCTAAAAACTGCAAAAACATAAAAATAAAAATAAAGTTGAAGGTTGAACAAAATGCACTTTGAGAATAGTCAGGTTCTGAATCTTTTTGTGTGTTTTTTTGGAATTGGAGAAAGCAGAAATGATAGTAGTTTTAATTACAAATTACATTTATTTAATAGCTTCTGTTTTTTTTTGTAGTGTCTTTTTTTAATCTGAAAAATTTATAAATTTTTAGAAATATTTATATTTCATCCAGGTTTTCCATTTTCTAACTTTATTTATAGTATTCTCTTATGATCTTAAAAACCGACCAGTAGCATAATGTAACCACATCACTTTACTTCGCAACACAAACATGGGTCATTTAATGACAGGAATACATCATGAGAAATATGTTAATAGGCTATTTTGTCACTGTGAGATCATAAAAGGCATTTACACAAACCTAGACAGTGTAGCCTACCAAACACTTAGGTTATAGGGTATAGCTTGTTGCTCCTGGGCTGTAAAAGTGCATATCATGTTACTATACAGAGCACTGTGCAACTGTAACACAGTGGTTAAGTATTTGTGTGTCTAAACATAGAAAAAGTACAAAAACATGATATGAAAGATGAAAGGATGGAAAATGGTACACCTGTATAAGGCACTTTCTGTGGATAGAGCTTGCAGCACTGGAAGTTGCCCTGGGTGAGTCAGTGAGTGAGTGGTGAGTAGGTGTGAAGGCCAAGGACATTACCATACACTATGGTAGACTTTATAAATACTCTACACGTAGGTATCCTCAATGGATAAAGAAAAAATTCTTCAGGAATAAATTGCCTTAGATTACTGCAGTACTTTTACTTTATAAACTTTTATTTTTTGATAACTTTTTACCTCTTTTGAAATAATACTCAGCTTAAAATGCAACACATTGTACAAAAATATTTTATTCATATTCTTATTCTATTAGCTTTTTGATATTATTATTATTATTATTTACCTTATACACTTCTTTGTTAAAGTCTAAGACACAAAACACATATCAGCCCAGGCCTACATAGGGTCCGGATCATCAATATCTCTGTCTTTCTCCTCCACATCTTGTCCCACTGTCCCACTCAAGGGTCAGTAATACTCACGGACCTGTCATTCTCTATGATAACAGTACCTTCTTTTGGAATACTTCCTCAAGGACTTGATGGTCCTTTTGTTTTTAATAAGTAGAAGAAATACACTCTAAAAGATTAAAAGTATAGTATAATGAGTACACAGACCAGTAGCGTAATGTAACCACACCAGACCAATGTGATTCAACTTTTATGTTACAATGTTGTGAGTTGTCTCTCTCTTATCCTGGATCCTTAGATTGAAGACCATGTCCCATGCAGACAAACCAGACCAACCAGTCATGTCGCCACCACAGGTGGGACATGAATGTTTGGACCAAGGAGACTGAATTAAGGAGAGGACAGGACAGGACCCAGGATCCAATAAGGTCAATCCTTGATGTCACTCCATGGCAAGCTATGATGAGATCACACCTGATTACCCTATGACTATAAAACCATGCTCCAACTCCAGCTGGGGGAGACAGATTTAAGTCTGACTCTTATCTCCTTGTTTTGGTCACCTAACAACAAATCATTCTTGCTGCAAAAACCCAGTACTTCTATATTTGGATTTCTGCTGCCTTTGAGCAAACAAACCCAGTTTGGTTCGGTTACAATGGTCATGTATTATCATTATCAAGTATAATGCACTGCACATAATTGAATGTGCTATGCTTTATACGACTAACAACACAGTAGACTTGTTCACACCAGCATTATCGCAAACATGTGAATAATGGCATTGACCATGCCTGCTGGCAATTTGACTCTTTTATTGGTTCACAAAAGAGCTATATTTAGTTTTGTCTACCTTTTGCTCCTTTGACTCATTTTACATCAATTTCTAGCTTTTTGATTTGAAAACTAAGTTCATTCACTTTCAAATATTCCTGGTTTTAAATAAAGGCATTTAAGACTGTAAGTTTATTCTGATTACATTTGTTAGATGTGATACACTTCATTATTTATCACATTTATTATTATTCAACTCTCTCTCTCTATATATATATTTTTTTTCTTTTCTTTCTTTCTTTTTTTTTTTTTTCCTGCAGTTTTTGGCCGTGGCTGGGTTTGAAACTGACACCTCCAGTATATAGAGCTGGTACCCCACTCCTTTGAGCCACAGGCGCCACCCAACTCTAAATATTTTGAAATTTCTACTAGGAACTTAGAAGTGTGTTCTTAAATTTTTAAATTTCTAACATCAATTTATCATTGAATTCCTAATTTAATTTTATATTAGAGTATGTGTAATGATGAACTCCATTTTAGTAAAGGTTTTGTGGGTACTTGTAGTCTTGTAATGAAAATATACTTTCTATTTCTTTGATGAATCTCTCTCTCTCTCTCTCTTTGTTTCATTCAAAACATAATATTTTGATTAATTTACTTTTGGCTACTTGAAAGGAGTTTTTGACAACGTTGAACTAAAATATCCCATCATAATTGTTAATTTGTGAAATTTACCTTTAAATTCTGCCATTTTTCACTTTATATTAGTGAAGACTACATTTTTAGATGCTCACAAATTCAAATTCATGATTCTGACACATTCCTTATGAATTTTTTTCAAGTTTATTTTGGTGTATTATGGGGTTACATACTTTTTGGTTACATAATGTGCTTTTAGAAATTTTAAGTCAAAAATATAGATGTGTCCTTCCCCCAGAAAGTGAGTAATGTACCAGTACAAAGTACCCATTGGGTGGTAATGTATTCTTCCCTTCTTGCCCTTCCCACCACCTGAATTTGGTTGAGTTTCATTTCTCTATGAGCACACTGGTGTTTATCAATTAGTTCTAGTTTAGTATTGGTTTTCTATTCTGGTGATACTTCACTTAGGAAATGATCTCCAATTCCCCCTACATTGTTATGGGAGATATGAGGTCACCATTCTTTTTTATGGCTGATTAATGTTCCTATATATTATTAATCCATTCACATATTGATGGCCACTTGGGTTGTTTCCATGTCTTTGCAGTTGTGAATTGTGCTGCTATGAACATTTTGAGAGCAAATGTCTTTTTTATAAAAATGTCTCTTTTTCCTTTAGGTGAGTCACTAGTAGAGGGATTGCATTATCAAACTTCAGGTCTACTTTAAGTTCTTTGAGGAATTGCCATACTATTTTCCATGAAGGTTGAACTAGTTTGCAGTCCCAACAATGCATGAATGTTCCTTTCTTTTCCTCTCTACACCAGCATCTGTTGTTTTGGGACTTTATGATGTGAGCCACTTTTATAGGAGTTAGGTGATATCTCAAAGTGGTCTTGATTTGCATTTCTCTGATAATTAGAGATGTTGAGCAGTTTTTCTTGTGTTTGTTGTCCATTGGTATATCTTTAGAAAAGTTTCTGTTCATGTCTTTTGCCCAACTTTTAATACACTCATTTGATATTTTCTTGATTTGCTTGTGTTCCTTGTATCAGTCCTCTATTGGATATGTATAATGCAAATATCTTTTCTCATTCTATAGGTTGCCTATTTGCCTTCTTGATCATATCCTTGGCTATGAATAAAAGTTTTAGTTTGATTAGGTCCCATTTATTTATTTTCGATATTGCTATAAATAGCATTGGGTCATCTTCATAAATTCTTTCCCTTGGCTGATATCTCTAAGAGTATTTCAGTACTTTCTTCTAAAATTCTTATAGTTTCATGGCTTAGGTTTAAGCCATTAACTCCATTGTGAGTTAATTTTTGTGGATGGTGAGAGGTGTAGGTCCTGTTTCAATTTTTTACATGTGGCTATCTAGTTTTCCCAGCAACATTTATTTCATAGGGTTTCTTTTCTCCATTGTGTGCTTTTGTTTGCTCTGTCAAAGAACAGGAGGCAATACAAGATGATTTCATATCTGGATTCTCTGCATTGATTCAAAGGCCTATGTCTCTATTTTTATATCAATACCATGCTGTTTTCATTACTATAGTCTTGTAGTATAGCCTGAAGTCTGATACAGTGATTCCAATTAAAATACCAGCATCATACTTTGCAGATCTCAAAAAAAAAAAAAAAGTTCTATGCTTAGTATGGAAATAGAAAAGACCTCAAATGCCTAATGCAATCTTATGAAATAAGAAGTACTCTTTTTGGCTCTGTGCCCATAGCTCAGTGGTTAGGGCACTGGCCACATGCACTGGGGCTGGTGGGTTTGAACCCAGCCTGGTCTAGCTAAAACAACAATGACAATAGCAACAATAAAAAAAAAAATAGCGGGGTGTTGTGGTGGACACCTGTAGTCCCAGCTACTTGGGAGGCTGAGGCAAGAGAATTGTTTAAGAATTGCTTAACTCTTAAAGTCCAAGGATTTGAGGGTTTGAGGTTGTGAGCTGTGACACCACTGCACTCTACTGAGGGCAACACAATGAGATGCTGTCTCAGAAAACAACAACAACAACAACAACAACAAAACTACTTACTGACTAGTCTTTGCTTCAATTCAATTCTTCTTAAATTCTGCTTTGTCTGTTATTAATAACTCCCTGAAAATTTGCTTTTGGTTGATGTTTATATGGCATCTTTTCCCATATCTATAGTTTCAATTTTTCAGGGTAATTTTATCTTAGATTGTGATTACTAAGCCTAAATTAGTAAATCCTACTTTTCTCTCACAAACTTAATCTATTAAATTTATTTTATTTATTGATCTACCATGTTATTTTTTATCTTTTGTTCATATCCTTTTCCTTGACTTGTTTTTTCTTCTATTTCCCTTTGATGGAATACATTTTTCACATTTTAAATATTGAAAGTAGAAATATTTGTCACATATTATTAATTAAAATAATTATTTACAAAAGTAGTAAAATGGTATAAACAAGTTCTATTTTAATAAATATATTTTTATTGTTTCAAGAAAATCTTTAATTAGAGATACAGTATAGAAAGTCCATCTGAAATTCTTTCTATCACTCAAACAACAATCATTGGCAAATAACTCAAGAAATTGAGTCTCTCTCATCATTTTTTTTCCACTATTAGAAGCACACTGAGAATATCTATGCCCCATTTTCTGAAGCAAACTTAATGAAAAGCCTCATGGGTATTGTTTAGTTGTTAAAATCATTTCATATATACATGCAGATGAATGAATCATTACCAATTTATGGAAACTTTGGAAGAAATAGAAGACAGGCAATTAATTAATGAATTAATAAAAATTTTAATAGTCATTTTTATTTTCCTCTACAGGCTCTGAAGTCCTAATTATATTATTACTTTCTTATGTACTTTGGATTTTTAAAAACATATATAGTTAGCTAATTTTCTAACAAATCCAACCCCTATGGAACATTTCTCTCCTCTTATCATAATGCAGAACTGAGCACACTATAGCTCTACATTAATCATTTCAACCTACCATCCTGTTATTTTCAAGTAGATTTACAATTTTATATTTTTAAAACTATCTTAAATAGTTAACTGTTTTTGCATTAAATAATTATATCTAGTGACATTTTATTAATTTCCGAGTTCCCTTCTCTGCTTACAGACAATCTAATTACCTTTGATACTCTTAATGTTTATGTCTTTGAAATTGTCTTTGTTTTTCTTTCTTTATAATTTAACTAGAAATAAAATTTAAGGTCATGCATATTGTCTTTATCACCTTACTTAAATCTGTATGTTATTGTCTTTTGGGTTTTCTATTGCTAAAGAGAATTTTTCTGACAATTTTGTGATAGATATTGTTTTCCTTCCAGGCTCTAAGATTATTTAAGTTGTCTTTAATGTTTTAGTTGGATTGTATTTATCTTGCACACTTCTCAAAATTCAAATTTTAATGTAAATATTTTTGTCCTTCACCATTTCAGGAAAATTCAGTTATATCTGTTCATAAATTATTTCTTCGCTGGAAACAAGGTGGCTGAATAGAAACCTCTAGCAGTTGACCCTCTACATGAACACCAAATTTAACAGCTATCTACAGAAGCATGTATCTTTAGAAGAACCAAAATCAGATGAGAGAACATACTATCTGATTTTAACCTATTATCAAGGAAAGAGCCATGAAGAGAGAAGAAAAGACAGTCTTTCACTGCCTTTACCACCTTACTGCATCCCCTAGTTGTGCTGTGCCAACACAGTAGAGAATCTGTGTGCTGGCAGTGAGGGAGAGTGAGTGATTGTGGGGCTTTGCATTGAAATTCAGAGCCACCCTGCCACAGTACAGGGCAGAATTCTTTCAGTGAACCTGGAAAAAGCATTTAGGGCAGCCCAACCAGAGGGAAATCATTCCACCAAAACCTGATCATCTAGCCTGACAAAAAGTTGCATGGAACCTGGAATACATTTGTAAGGCAGGCCTCAAATGATGTAGGCCTTAGGTAATTCCTGCAGATGTGTTGGCTCAGAGCAGGTGGACTTGGGATGCATATGACCAAGCGAGAGACATGATTAGCAATGACCAAGACGGTACTTGTGTCAACCCTCCCCTCAATGAGGCAGTGCAGCTCAGAAAGAGCCTTATTCTACTTGAGGAATGGAAAGAAAAGAGATTAGAGAACTCTGTTTTCCATCTTGGGTACCAGCTCAGTCATAGTAAATTAAAGTAAAGTATCAAGCAGGCTCTTGAAGTTCCTGATTTGACACATTAGTTCTGGGAATGCAGATTTAGACCCACCTGGGCCAAAAGGAAACATGCTACCCTGAAGAGAAGGACCTGGTCCAGGGAGGATTCTTCACCTGCTGACTAAACAGCTCATTGGTTTTGAATAAGCATCAGAGGTCACCATGGAATTTGCATGAGACTAGACTGATTTAAGGTGTTATCTAGTGCAGTCCTAGCAGTGGTAGCCCCAAGGCAGTACCCACATTACTCATCCCCCAAGTCCAGAAGCCCAACACAGATAATGAGGGAAGAAAGTAGGAGATGCTAGCTAATAATCTAGGGAATTCTCTTTTATGTTACACAACTATATCAAGGTGTTCTCCAGGAGTCTGAGTTATAACATTAACTTAATGCATACCTAGTGCTGATATGACTGTAGCGACCAAACACTCAGGTTACAACACATAATTCCTGAATATCTAAAGGCCTTGTCATGAAGGATGGGTCCAAACATGCCCAGACTATGAAGACTAAAATACATAGCAAATATCTAACTTTTCAAAGCCCAGACATTGATAAAAATCCACATTCATAAAAAAATCCAGGGAAACATGACCTCACCAAATGAATTGGTTAAGATACAGGTGACTAATCCCAGAGAGATGATGACATGTGCCCTTTCAGGCAAATAATTTATGATAGCTATTTTGCAGAAGCTCAATGAACTTCAAGACAAAATACTAAAAATCTAGCAGAAATTCTGGAGCTAAAAAGATCAACTGACAAATCGGAAAAAGATATCAGAGTTTTCAAGAGCAGATTTGATTATGGAAAAGGAAGAATTGGTGAGCTTTAAGACAGTCTATTTGAAAATATAATGTTGGAAGAAAACAAAAGAAAGAAGAATAAAAAGGAATGAAGCACACCTACAAGCTCTAGAAAGTAGCCTCAAAAGGACAAATCTAGAGTTATCAGCCTTAAAGAGGAGATAGAGATACTGGGGTAGAATGTTTATTCAAAGACATAGTAACAAAGAACTTTCTAAACCTAGAGAAAGATGTCACTATTTAGGTATAAGAATGTTATAGAACACCAAGAAGATTTAACCCATATAAGACTACTTTAAGACATTTAATAATTAAGTTTCAAATGTGGTCATGGATTAAGAAACAGTTCTAAGAGAAGCTAACCAAATATATATATACAAATAACACCTAAAGGAGCTCTAATATACCTGGCAAGCACACTTTTCAGTGGAACTCCTCTAAGCCAGTAAAGAGTGGTGTGATATATTCAAATTGCTGGGGAAAAAAAAAATCCCTTAATTCTAGGAAACAATGTCATGGAAAAATAGCCTTCAAACATGAAAGAGAAATAAAGACTTTCCCGAACAAACAAAAGTTGAGAGATTTTATCAACACCAGATATGCCCTCCACAAAATGCTAAGAGGAGTTCTTAAATATAACAAATAGAACGTTAATGAACAATACAAAATCATCTGAAGGCACAGAACTCACCGCTAATACTAGCTCAAATACAGAATACTTTGCTAAATTTACTGTGTATGATCCACTTATAACTTGTGAAGGAAGAATAAAAGGCAAACCTTTAAAAATAACTACAACAACTTTTTGAGAGATAATATAAAAAATGATGAAAATAACAAAAAGTTTTAAAAGGAGGAGGTATGACATTAAAGGGTAGAATTTCTGTGAGACTTCTCTTTGCTTGTTTATTTGTAAGCAGAGTTTTCATATGTTTAAAATAATTGTTTATAAATCATATTTTGCAAGCCTCATGGTAACCTCAAATCAAAAACCCTATAACAGATACATACACACCAAAACAAGAAATTGAAACACATTACCAGAGATAAATCACTTTTAAACAAAGGAGGACAAGAAGGAAGAGAGGATCATGAAACAATCAGAAATCCACTAAGGAGGCAGTAGTAAGTCCCTCAATACTAACACTAAATGTGAATAAACTAAATTCTCTAATAAAAAGTGTAGTGTGTATGAATGAATAAAAAAATCAATTCCAACTATCTGGTATGTACTTGAAACCCATTTTATCTGTAAAGATAGATATAGACTGAAAAGGAAGGGATGAAAAACCTATTCTATGCAAATGGAAACCAAAAAAGACCAGCAATAGCTATACCTCTATCAGATAAAATAAATTTCAAGGCAAAAACTGTAAAAAGAGATACAGAACATCATTATACAATAATAAAGGGCATGCAGATACATAAAGAAAATGTTATCGGAGCTAAAGAGAGAGAGAGATTCCAATACAGTAATTATTGGAGAACTCATTACTATACTTTTCACATCAGACAGATCATCCAGACAGAAAATCCACAAACAAACATAAGACTTAATCTGCACTATCAACCAAATGGACCTAATAATAACAGAATATTTCATTCAACAGCCACAGAATACACATTCTTCTTCTCAGCTCATAGATCATTCTCAATGATATATTAAACATTAGGCCACAAAACTTGTCTTGAAAAAATTAAAAAATATTGAAATCAGGCTAAGTGCTTTCTCTGACCATAATGAAATAAAACTAGAAACGATTAACAAGGAGAACATTGGGAAAAATACAAACACATAGAAATTAAACATTATATTCTTGAAGGACAAGTGAAGGACCCCAATTTAAGAGATTAGAAAGGGAAATTTAAAACTTTCTCAAAAATTATAATGAAATCGCAACATATCAAAATCCATTGTATACAGAAAAAGCAGTACATCAGGGAAAGTTTATAGCAATAAGTGCCTACATCAACAATGTAGAAAAGCATCAAATGAACAACCTAACAATATAACTCACAGAATTATAAAAACAAGAATAAATCAAACCCAAACATAGTAGAAGAAAAGAAATAATAAAGAATAGAGAAGAAATAAATGAAATTGAAACCAAAACAATAATACAAAAGATTAAAAAATTAGTTTTTGAGAACATAAACAAAATTGAATCACCTTGGCAGACACAGAAAAAAAGAAAGACTAAAATAAATAAAACCAGACATGAAAAGAAGACACTACTCCTGATACTGCAGAAATTCAGAGGATTATTAGTGACTGCTAGGAGAAACTATATAAAAATAAATTGTAAGACCTAGCAAAAATGAATAAATTATTGCTAGACACAAACAACCTATCAAACTTGACCCAGGAAGAAACCCTAAACCTAAATAGATCAGTACAAGTAATGAGATAGAAGCAGAAATCAAAGATCTCCTGTGAAAGCAAAGTCTAGGGCCTGATGGCTTCATGGCTGAATTCTATCAATCATTCAAATCCTACTTAAAATATTCAAAGAAAATTGAGGAGGAAAAAAACTCACTCTAAAAGGCCTTTATCACCCGCCACTGCCAAAATTAGACAAAGATACAACAATAACAACAAAACCATAGGCCAATATTTCTGATGCAAGAATCCTTAACAAAATACTAGCAAATAAAATTCAACAACGAATTAAAAAGATTACTAATCATGATCAAGGGGATTCATCACAGGGATGCAAGAATGATTCAACATATGCAATTTATTCTATGTGATTCTTCATATCAATAGATGGAAGGACAAAAACCATATCATCATTTCAATTGATGCTGAAACAACATTCGACATCCTTTCATCATACAATTCTCAAAAAACTGAGTATAAAAGGAATTTAACCTCAACACCATAAAAGCCATATATGACAGACCCATGTCTAGTACCATACTAATTATGAAAAAAAATAGAAAACTTTCCCTTTGGAAAAAGACAGTATTGTCCACTTCACCACTGTTATTCAACATTGTACTAAAAATCCTAGCTACATCAGTGAGAAAGGAGAAAGCAATAAAGGGCCTCCAAACTGGAAAGGAAGGAGTTACATTATTTCTGTCTGCAAATGATATGATCTTATATCTAGTGAAACTTGAAGACTCCACACGAAAATGATTAAGAACAGATAAACAAATTCTATAAAGTTGCAAGATACAAAATCAACATAATCAATCAATATCTATATGCCAACAGTAAAAAATCTGTAAGAGAAACCAAGACAATAATCCTATTTATAATGGTGACAAATAAAATAAAATACCCAGGAATAAACTTAACAAAAGAAATTAAAGATACCTATAATGAAAACTTTATAACACTGATGAAAGAAATTAGAGAGGATACATAAAAATAGGAAGATATTCCATGCTCATGGATTAGAAGAATTAATATTGTGAAATATTCACACTACCCAAAGGAATCTACAGATTCAAGAAAATCTCCACCAAAATACACTTGATATTCTTCACAAAAATAGAAAAACATTTTCCCAGATGTATATGGAATCACTGAAGACTGAGAATAGCCACAGCCATCTTGAGCAAAAGAAGAATATTGGAGGAATCACATCACCTGACATCAAATTATACCTCAGAGGTGTAGTAACCAAAACAGTGTGGTACTAGCATAAAAACAAACATAAAAACCAGGAAAGCAGAACAGAAAACCTAGAAATAAACCCATACATCTAGTGAACTTATCTTTGACAAAGTTCTCAAGAAGGTGGGGAAAAAATAGTATCTTTAAAAAATGGGGCTGGAAAAAGTGGATATCCATGTGCAGAAGAGTGAAACTAGACTATCTTCTCCTATCACATACAAAAATCAAAACAAAAGGATTAAAGACTTAAATGTAATACCTAAATTTATGAAACTACTAAAAACAAAGAAGTTGGGGAAACATTTCAGGACACTGATCTTGTCAAGGACTTCTCAAGTAATGTAACACTCCCAAAGCACAGGCAACCAAACAAAATTGGATAAATTGGATCTCATCAAGCTGAAAAGCTTTTACACAGCAAAGGAAATAATCAACAAAGTGAAAGGACAACTCAAAAAGTGGGAGAAAATATTTGCAAACTAGCTATCTGACAAGGTATTATTTACTAGAATATATGAGAAGCTCCAGTTAATCAGTAGGAAAAAAATCAAATACTCCAATTAAAAATAGGCAAAAGATCTGAACAGATACTTCTCAAAAGACATACAAATGGCAAACAGGTATATGGAAAAAATCCTCAACGTGATTAGTAGGCAGAGAAATGCAAATCAAGAAAAAAACAATCTAGAAACAGCAGGTCAACATCCCCAGTTTCACAACAGTGGCTTCTGCCATTCCCCTTCTTGTAAAACTGTACAACAGGATTTCTCAACATAAATACTATTTAGTTGGGGGGTCAGATCATTCTTTCCCAGATGACTTCTTTTCTGCACATCGTAAGATGTGTAGCTGTTTCTCTGACCTCTATCCACTAAATACCAGTTTCACATTTCTCAGTTGTGACTTTCAAAAATGACTCCAGACATTGCCAAATGCCCTGAGGAGAGGGAGGAGATAAAATCCCCCCTCCTTGAGGTAGTAGGTAATCTAGGAGTATTTAGGACCAATATGAACAGAGGATCCTATGGAGGTAATGGTAGATCATGCCAAAATGGTCATTTATGGCACTGTGGCTTAGTGGGTAGGATGCTGGCCCCATATACCCAGGGTGGTGGGTTCAAACCTGGCCCTGGCCAAACTGCAACAAAAAATCGCTGGGCATTGTGGCGGGCACCTGTAGTCCCAGCTACTTGGGAGGCTGAGGCAAGAGAATCACCTAAGCCCAGGAGTTAGAGGTTGCTGTGAGCTGTGACTCCACAGCACTCTACCGAGGGCAACAAAGTGAGACTCTGTCTCTAAAAAAAAAAAAGAAGAAAAAAAAAAGAAATAAAAAATGGTCGTTTTAAGCCTGCTCAGGAAGGCTACTATCATACTAGGTTTGAGAAAATTTATATTCCCAAACTTTGAGTTGGCGGAATTCATTTAGGATGATTATAAAAACTGTGTAAAATAAAAATTTAAAATAGTAATAACTGCATTCAGTCTGTGATAGGAATTTTCCTACTTGTTTAATCCTCACGAACTACTTGTGATGTTGATATTATTTTATAACCATTTTGTAGATGAGAAAACTAAAGTATAAGAAGGTTAATGCTTACTCAATAGATTCTTTCAATTCTCACATCAAGCCTTTAAGGTATATGCTAGTACCACCAGTTTATAGATGAAAACATTGAAACAGAAATTAAGAAGCCTAGCGGGGATCCCATATAAACTGAAATTGTATTCAACGTGGATTAATATAGAAACATTCATGAACATGATATAAATTAAAACTGGTAGCTACTCATCAAAGCTATTTCACATTAGAGATATGAATCCCTTAAGAAGGATTTTATTAACTCTTCGTAAATATAGAAGAAGTAGATCCTATAATTTGTCACAAAAGATTATTTTTATGTTTAAGTGTATGCATTTCAACTTTATTCTTCTTTCTCTCTCCTTTTCAACCTCCACATTCTCTCCAGTCAGAATTCAAATAAGCAGAACAGACACAGAAGGTGGCACAGAATGAAACATGGCATAGAACGTAAAGATTCAGAAAAGATGAGAAAAACACTTCCAATAATGGCCTATGCACTGCTATGAGAAGGCTAGAAATTAGAATTTTCTTCTCTCATAGCCAATATGAAAAGGGGAACCTGGTCAATTACACAGTTCCCAGAGTCCATTACATAATAAAGTGAGAAATACCAGTGTTCTTGATATTAAGGTCAGACAGGATTTCTCTCACTGGGTCTAGCAGAGTCACACCCTGCCCACAGTTTATGGAGTAGCACTCCCAGCAGAATTCATACAATAAATTTGGCTTGAGTTTCATGAGGTGAGGGAGATTGGAGGCTGAATTCAGGCAAAGCATGTTTATTAAATTGTGAGCTGTTTTTGTTTTTTTAAATGCTGATTATAATTTGCTTCTCTCCTGCATACTTGTTCAGTTATCAAAATGTCAGATCATCAAGAATTTTATATAATATCCTGACCTTTTTTTCTAATTCTCTGGAATTCCCATTCATCTCCACTTGACACTGTCTTTATAAATCTTTTGACAGATTTACTTATTTTTGACTATACTTCTCTTTTTAGCCTTTTCAAAAATTCCTTATTGTGCCTCATCTCCTGAAACTACTGCATTGAGCCATCGTAGGGTCACTGCGGTTTGTGCTACTCACTTAATAGCGATTTATGTAACTTTATTTCCCTAGCCTGCTCAGTTGCTTATATTCTGTACGGCTCAGGGCACTTTATAAATTAATAATTTTTAAAAAGCCTACAATAATAGTTGCAAAACCAGCAAAACCCACAGTGGGCAGATTTCACTTTTTGTTCCAAATTGCTAGCACAGGTCTATTAGCACCCAGGACAATGGTGAGGACTCTAATGGCCTTTTTATGCATTACATTCTTAAAAGAGGATTCAGCAGGGTAGTCCAGGTAAATATTGCTGAAACTTCCAGTTCCTGTTGTAATTCAGAAAGCACTGTTATTTATCATCATTATTATTATTATCATTATCATTACAAATAGTGAGAGTAGGGATGCATAAATAAAGTCTGCCTTAGGGGCAGCCTGAAGCTAAATTCCAGCAAGTTACTGTGCTACAGTATTATGAGAATTTTTATCCATCATCAATAAAAAATGAGCATCGCAGTTATTATGGCAGTTTCCACAGTCAAGACTGTTTCTGCTATTACATCTCTTAGTAAAAGGGCGATACCCTCTCCATTATATGATGTCAACTCATCCACCTTTCCGACATTAAAGTATAATGTTCAATCTTTACATGGATTCTTCCCTCGTGAAGTCACATTTCCGTGAACTTGGGGCAAGGACACAATGGGGCTAAATTAACTGGGCAGAAAGTAAAGTAAATTACATTCTTTTATAAACCAATAGCAGCACAGAGATGCCTCCATTTCTTTTCCCAAAAGGAATGAGGCTAAAATGAATTTGATAAAATAAATATTTTACAGAGCTAGCCGAGGCTCACCAGTGATGGAATTGTGCCAGAGCAATGCTCTTGATGCCCCGCTGGGCACGCTGGAGCCACAGAAGTTGCACATTCTTCTCCACGTCCCAGGCTCTCTAGCACTAGACTGTGGATTGCTAGTCAGAGAAGGCTGTCTGATTTCACCAGCAGGCACATTGGAGTTGGGTTCTCAGAATAACGAAGTCCCCCCTTTTATATCTCACTTTTTTTTATGTTTTAGAAAGGGCTTTATTCTGTTTTCATCAAGTTAAAAGCTTTTAAGTCCATCCATATTAGTAGTTTTTGCTCACCTTCAAGGAGCTAAACACATAATTCCTTGTTTTTGTTTTCAAATGTTATGCTTTTTAAAAATACAAATAATAGTGAAGATAGTTTTTTAAAGAAATCCTAACAGTATAGAAAGATATGCAGTGATGTGAATTTCCATTTCCCTTTGGTCTCCTGGTTCTTCAGTTTGCCAATACTCTGCAGAGGCAAGTTTTTATATGTTTACGTCCATGCATATCTGACAGTAGATAGATATATAAATCTGTGTTTTCTTTTATTCACATGGTAATGGACTGTACAGACTATACTGATACTGTATCTGCCTTTTGCCAGTTAATAGAACTTGTAGTTAATTTTATAACATTTTCTATAGATTTTTCTTTTTTTGTTTTTTTTCTCTTTTTATTTTTACATATATATGTGATTATTAGGTTTCTACTTTTTGCCTTCACAAAATTAAAAGGGCTTAAAGTTTAACAATAATAACAATGTTTAAGATAAGGACTAGAAACAAAACCCTCATAAAGAATGAATGAAGATACATACATTCAGAAAAGAAATCAGACGATTGCTGCAACGAAATAGTAAACAATAATAATAATAGTAATGAAAAGAAAGTAACATTCACATTGTCAAGTAGGAGTATAACTATTATAGA
>CAUYQV010030604.1:0-41567 GCA_963574575.1 Galagoides demidoff | reverse complement strand
TAGCTGGGACCACAGGCACCTGCCACAACGCCCGGCCATTTTTTGGTTGCAGCCATCATTGTTGTTTGGCGGGCCCGGGCTGGGGATTCGAACCCGCCACCTTGGGTGTATGTGGCTGGCGCCTTAGCCGATTGAGCCACACGCGCCGAGCCACTTCTCACATTCTTTCCTCAACCCACTGCTTTTTTTTTTGAGACAGAGCCTCAAGCTATCCCCCTGGGTAGAGTGCCGTGGCTTCACAGCTCACAGCAACCTCCAACTCCTGGGCTCAAGCGAGTCTCCTGCCTCCCACTGCTTTTTTTTAATTGAATTTTTTTATTTTTAATTTCTGTGGGTACATAATAGTTGTATTCATTTACAGGGTACATGTGATGTTTTCGTACAAACATACAATGTGTATTAATCAAATCAGGCTAACTGCGATATCCATCACCTCAAGCATTTATCCTTTGTTTGCGTTCGGAACATTCCAACTCCATTCCTTTAGTTAATTTAAAGCAGTGGTCTCAACCTTCCTAATGCCACAACCCTTTAATACAGTTCCTATGGGTTGCGACCCACAGGTTGAGAACTGCTGCTTTAAAGTATACCTTCACGCCGGTGCAGTGGCTCACACCTGTAATCCTAGCACTCTGGGAGGCCGAGGCGGTGGATTGCTTGAGCTCATGAGTTCCAGACCACGAGACCAGCCTGAGCAAAAGTGAGACCCTGTCTCTACTAAAAATAGAAAAACCAAGGCAAGAGGATTGCTTGAGCCAGAGTTGGAGGTTGCTGTGAGCTATGATGCCACAGACCTCTACCCAGGGCAACAGCTTGAGACTGTCTCAAAAAAAAAAAAAATAAAGTATACCTTAACTTTTGTATCATCAACTTTGTTGTGCTATTAAATATTGTTCATTCTATGCAACTGTGTATATTTTTGGACACATTAGCTATCCCTATTTTATCTCTTCCCAGCCTCTGGTAACAATTATTCTACTGTCTGTCTCCATGAGATCAATTGTTTTAATATTTAAATTTAAAAAAAATGTTTTTTTGAGACAGAGTCTCACTATGTCACCCTTGGTAGAGTGCTATGGCGTCACAGCTCACAGCAACCTCAAACTCTTGGGCTTAAGCAATTGATTCTTTTGCCTCAGCCTCCCAAGTAGCTGGGACTACAGGCATCTGCCACAATGCCCAGCTATTTGCTATTTTCCTGTTGCAGTAGTCATTGTTGCTTAGCTGGCCCAGGCTGGGTTTGAACCCGCCAGCCTCAGTGTATGTGGCTGGCACTGTAACCACTGTGCTATGGGCACTGGGCCCAATTGTTTTAATATTTATCTCCCACATATGAGTGAGAACATGTAAGATTTGTCTTTCTCTGCTTGGCTTACTTCACTTAACATAACATTCTTCTGTTCCATCCATGTTGTTGAAAATGGCAGGATTTCATTCTTTTTATGGCTATATAATATTCCATTGTGTGTATGTATATGTACCACAATTTCTTTTTGTTTGTTTTTGAGACAGTCTCAAGCTGTCACCCTGGTTAGAATGCTGTGGCTTTGTAGCTCACAGCAACCTCAAACTCTTGGGCTTAAGTGACTCTCTGCCTCAGCCTCCCAAGTAGCTGGGACTACAGACGCCTGCCACAATGCCCAGCTATTTTTTGGTTGTAGTTGTTAATTGTTGTTTGGCAGGCCCAGGCTGGATTCTAACCGGCCACAGCTCCAGTGTATGTGGCTGGCTCCCTAGCCACTGAGCTACAGGCACTGAGCCTATGTACCACAATTTCTTTATCCACTCATCCACTGACAGACACTTACATTTATTCCAAATCTTGGCTACTGTGAATAGTGCTGCAACAAACATGGGCATGGATTTCCTTTCAGTGATTGATACACTGATTTCCTTTCTTTTGGCTATATATCTACCAATGGGATTGCTAAGTCGTATGGTCATTCTACTTTTAATTTTTGTTGTTGTTGTTTGTGCTTGTTTGTTTTTTTGAGAGTCTCACTTTGTTGCCCTTGGTACAGTGCCGTGGTGTCATAGCTTACAACAACCTCAAACTCTTGGGCTCAATCAATTCCCTTGCCTCAGCCTCCCAAGTAACTGGGACTACAGACACCTGCCCCAACACCCAGCTATTTTTAGAAAAGAGGTCTCACTCTGGCTCGGACTGGTCTTGAACCTGTGCACTCAGGCAAGCAATCCACCCACCTTGGCCTCCCAGAGTGCTAGGATTACAGGTGTGAGCCACCACACCTGGCCCCTACTTCCTACTTTTAGTTTTTTGAAGAACTTCCATAGTGTTTGCACTAATTTCCCTTCTCACAGTGTATGTGGGTTCCCCTTTCTCCACGTCCATGGTAGCATTCACTATGGCCTGTCTTTTTGATAAAAGCCTTTTTTTTTTTTTTTAGGCAGAGTCTCACTCTGCAACCCTGGGTAGAGTGCCATGGCATCGTAGCTCACAGCAACCTCAAAGTCCTAGGTTCAAGCAATCCTCTTGCCTCAGCCTCCCAAGTAGCTGGGACTACAGGTGCCTGCTACAATGCCTGGCTATTCTATTTTTAGTAGAGACAGGGTCTCTTGCTCAGGCTAGTCTCAAACTCCTCTGAGTTCAAGCAATCTACCCACTGCAGCTTCCTAGAGTGCTAGGATTATAGGTGTGAGCCAGCACACCCAGCCACTAAAAGTCTATTTATTTATTTATTGAGACAGAATCTCAAGCTGTGACCCTGGGTAGAGTGCTATGATGTCATAGCTCACAGCAACCTCCAAGTTGGGCTCAAGTGATCTTCTTGCCTCAGGTTTTCTATTTTTAGTAGAGACCCACTTTTGCTCAGCCTGGTCTCGAACTTGTGAGCTCAAGCAATCTACCCCCATGGGCCTCCCTGAGTGCTAGGATTACAGGCCTGAGCCACCATGCCCAGCAATAAAGCCATTTTAACTGCGGTGATATTTCATTATACTTTTGATTTTCATTTCTCTGATGACTAATGATGTTGATCATTTCTTTATACACCTGTTGGCTATTTGTAGGTCTTTATTTGAACAATGTTTATTTGGATCTTTTTCCATTTTTTTTCTTTGAGACGGAGTCTCACTATGTTGCCCTTGGTAGAGTGCTGTGACATCACACCTCACAGCAACCTCCAACTTTTGGGCTTAAGTGATTCTCTTGCCTCAGCCACCCAAGTACCTGGGACTACAGGAACCTGCCACAACAGTTGGCTATTTTTTTTGTTGCAGTTGTCATTGCGGGCCTGGGCTGGGTTCACCCACCAGCCTTGGTGCATGTGGCCAGTGCCGTAACCATTGTGCTATGGGCGCCAAGAACTTTTTTCCATTTTTTAATTGGATTATTTGATTATTTTTCTTTTTCTTTTTTTCTTCTTTTGAGACATTCTCACACTGATGTCCAGGCGAGAGTGCCGTAGTCTCAGCCTAATTCACGGCAACCTCAAACTCCTGGGTTCAAGTGATCCTCCTGCCTCAGCCACCAGTTCCCAGCTACAACTGCCCATCGTGATGCCTGGCTATTTTTCAATCTTTAGTAGAGGTGAGATCTCACTCTTGCTCAGGCTAGTTTTGAACTCCTCATCTCAAGCAATTCTTCTGCCTCTGCCTCCCATGATGCTAGGATTGCAGGCATAAGCCACAGTGCCTGGACTATTTAATTTTTTCTTATTGAGCTGGAGCTCCTTATACATTTTATTTATTTATTTATTTATTTTTTGAGATGGAGCCTCAAGCTATCCCCCTGGGTAGAGTGCCATGGCATCACACCTCATAGCAACCTCCAACTCCTGGGCTCAAGCCAGTCTCCTGCCTCCGCCTCCCAAGTAGCTGGGACCACAGGCAAACACCACAACGCCCGGCCATTTTTTGGTGGCAGCCATCATTGTTGTTTGGCGGGCCCGGACTGGGGATTTGAACCCGCCACCTTAGGTGTATGTGGCTGGCGCCTTAGCCGATTGAGCCACAGGCGCCGAGCCCATTTTAGTTATTAATCCTTTGTCCAGATGGGTAGTTTGCAAATATTTTCTCCCATTCTGCTGGTTGTCATTTCCTTTTGTTTATCATTTCCTTTGCTGTGCAGCAGCTTTTTAGCTTTATGTCATCTGGTTTTAGCTTTATGTTATTTGCCTGTGCTTTGGGAGTATTATTCAAGAAGTTCTTACTCAAACCAGTGTTCTGAAGGGTTTCCCCAGTGTTTTGTTTTTTTTTAGTAGTCTCAGAGTTTCAAGTCTTAGATTTAAGTCTTTAATCCATTTTAATTTTTATATATGGTGAAACATACGAATTTAGTTTCATTCTTCTGCATATGGATATCCAGGTTTTCCCAGTAACATTTACTGGGGAAACTGTTCTTTTCCCAATGCATGTTCTTGGCCCCTTTGTCTAAAATAAGTTCCCTGTAGATGTATGGTTTATTTCTGGATTCTCTATTCTATTCCATTGGTCTATGTGTCTGTTTTACACCTGTGCCATGCTGTTTTGGTTATTACAGCTCAGTAGTATAATTTGAAGTTAGATAACACAATTCTTCCAGTTTTGTTCTTTTTGCTCAGGATGGATTAGGCTATTTGGGGTCTTTTGTGGTTTCATATGAATTTTATGGTTGCTTTTTTTTTTTTTTTTTTGAGACAGAGCCTCAAGCTGTTGCCCTGGATAGAGCACTGTGGCATCACAGCTCACAGCAACCTCTAACTCCTGGGCTTAAGCGATTCTCTTGCCTCAGCCTCCTAAGTAGCTGGGACTACAGGCACCCACCACAACGCCTGGCTATTTTTATTTTATTTTATTTATTTTTGAGACAGAGGTTCAAGCTATTGCCCTGGGTGGAGTGCCATGATGTCACAGCTCACAGAAACCTCCAACTCCTGGGCTTAAGCGATTCTCTTGCCTCAACCTCCCAAGTAGCTGGGGCTACAGGTGCCCACGACAAGGCTCAGCTATTTTTTGGTTGTAGTGGTCATCGTTGTTTGGCAGGCCTGGGCTGGATTCAAATCCGCCAGCTTTGGTGTATGTGGCTGGCACCTTAGCCAGTTGAGCTACAGGCGCTGAGCCAGGGCTACTTTTTATATTTCTGTGTAAGGATGTCACTGGTATTCTGATAGGGATTGCATTGAATCTTTAGATTACTTTGGGTAGTATAGACATTTTAAAAATGTTGAGTCTTCTATATTCTAAGCATGGAATATCTTTCCTTTTTTGTGTGTCCTCTTTAATTTCTTTCATCAGTGTTTTACAGTTTTCATTGTAGGGATCTTTCACTGGTTCACTTAAATTTATTCCTAGGTATTTTATTTTATTTGAAGCTATTGTAAATGGGATTACTTTTTTGGTTTCTTTCTCAGATCATTGTTGGCATACAGAAATGCTACTGATTTTTTTTTTTTTTTTGAGACAGAGCCTTAAGCTATCCCCCTGGGTAGAGTGCCATGGCATCACAGCTCATAGCAACCTCCAACTCTTGGGCTCAAGCAAGTCTCCTGCCTCAGCCTCCCAAGTAGCTGGGACCACAGGCACCCGCCACAATGCCTGGCTATTTTTGGTTGTAGCCATCATTGTTGTTTTGGCGGGCCAGGGCTGGATTCGAACCTGCCAGCTCAGGTGTATGTGGCTGGCGCCTTAGCCACTTGAGCCACAGGTGCCGAGCCAATGCTACTGATTTTTGAATGTTCATTTTGTATCCTGCAACTTTACTGAGTTTATCAGTTCTAATAGGTTTTTTGTGTCTAGAGTATTTATTTATTTATTTATTTTTGAGACGGAGCTTCAAGCTAATCCCCTGGGTAGAGTGCCTAGAGTGCCATGGCATCACAGCTTATAGCAACCTCCAACTCCTGGGCTCAAGCGAGTCTCCTGCCTCCGCCTCCCAAGTAGCTGGGACCACAGGCGCCCGCCACAATGCCTGGCCATTTTTTGGTTGCAGCCATCATTGTTGTCTGGCGGGCCGGGCTGGGGATTCGAACCCGCCACCTCAGGTGTACGTGGCTGGCACCTTAGCCGATTGAGCCACAGGCACCGAGCCTGAACAATAATTTTTAATTCAACTTTAATATGTTGTTTAGGATGTTGCATTCTCATTTATAAGTAAAATATGTTTGTCATTTCCCTTTATAAGAATATATTTTTCCAATTTTAATATAAGGTATATTCAGATAAAGTAGAATGAATTTGAAGTACTTCTTCTTTTTCTATTGTCTATAAGATTTGGCATGATCTATTTTTTGAAATTATCTTCTATTTTTATTTATAAATACTAGTTGTCTATTTTTTGAGACTTTGGAAAAAAAAAAGATGAAGAAACTGACAAAAATGGTTATATGCACATTAAAGCATCACCAGTGCCACAAAATTCTCTCCCTCAAGTAAAATGACATTAATAGCACCACTGTCTCTCAGAAGGAGGCCACTACTTTTTAAAACAGAATGTGTGATATGCCTCCAACTTATTTTCTTGGGTATGCTGGAAATACCCTGACAAAATCTAGATTTTACTTTCATGCACATTTTTTTATTCACTTGGAAATGTAATAGCTCAAAGGAACTGTTTTAAGTCAGTTAATTCAGATTGCCTGAAATAATTTTATGCCTCAAATAAATCAGCCTTTACTATATGTATATAAAAAAATTGACCAAAGAAAAAAGAAAGCACTTTCATGAACTTGTATATACATATGTGTGAAATGCTGCCCATAACTCACTGCCCTTCAAAGCAGTGTTAACTCTAACAGCTACAAATGCTAACTTACTGCTACAAAGTTTAATACTTATAGCTTTGTTCTTCTTCAACTTTCCTTTTTGTAACACCACCAGATCCTCTACAGTGTAAACTCAAAAGTCAAAAGGTTAAAATAATCTTCCAATCCTAGGAATCTCTAAATCCTAGCAAGGTAGAGATATAGTACCAAGAAGAAAAAGGAAAACCTAAGAACTAAATGTTTGAATGAAGACATCTAAGTTTAGTTAGTAAAAATGCAGATGGCATGGGTGGTGCCTGTGGCTCAGTGAGTAGGGTGTCAGCACCATATACGGAGGGTGGTGAGTTCAAACCCAGCCCAGACCAAACTGCAACAACAAAAAAATTTTAAAAATTAATTTTAAAAAATGCAGATGGCATGAAATTTAGAGTATAAGCCAACAGGATGGAAGTCAAAATCCAAAGAGGTCTCTAAATTTAATGAGGTACAATAAAAACAAACAAAAATCCTGTACCTGTATTTTTATCTCTGTAACTAAGTATATCTAAATAATAGACCCCATCACCTCAGAAATTTAAAAATCAGCTGGGCACGGTAGTAATGCGTACCTGTAGTGGAGTCAGAGGTTCCAGCGAGCTAGGATGATGCCCCTGCACTCTAGCCTGAGCAACAGAGCAACAATCTCCCTCAAGAAAACAAAATAAGGCCCGGCACCTGTAGCATAGTGGTTACAGCACCAGCCACATACACCAAGGCTGGCAGGTTTGAACAATGACAACAATGACAATTGCAATAAAAAAACAGTGTTGTGGCAGGCGCTTGTAGTCCCAGCTACCTGGGAGGCTGAGGCAAGAGAATTGTTTAAGTCCAAAAGTTTGAGGTTGCTGTGAACTGTGACGCCATGGCACTCTACCAAGGGCGACATAGTAAGACTGTCTCAAAAACAAAACAAACAAAACCCTACAAACAAAAAAGCTCACTGTTAGTAAACAGTAGATCATGGCTCAACAAAAGCAAATGTCTTCAGTGACGATGCATTAAGCAAATAAGGCCAGAGCAGGGAAAACACTCGGTAGGTCTGGAGGATCTTATAGTTTCAGAGAATCAATCTGAAATAGCTCCCTATGGCTAAAGCTGAAACAATTTGAACAAGTAACGTAATACTGGATTATAACCCAAAGTATAAAATATATATGAATCCATACTGATATGAACTGACCAAATTAAATGGGAGAAGGGACAAATCTTCCTTTAAAGTTACACCACATTGTATTTGCACTTTGGTCCCTTATAGTTTTTAAAGTTTAAACTGGCCATCTGTTACTTGCCAAAATCATGCTTAAAACAACTGATCTTCAAGAAATCTCAAAGTACTTTCACTTTCTATTCTTTCATCTTGCGTTCACTTTCCACATTCAACTACATTACCAGGAAAAAAACAGCTTCCCCAAACTGTTAACTTCCTGGTATTGGCCACCTATGTAATTCTAAATTAGCACTGGTGTATATAGATACTCCCTGCTCCAGGAGGTGAAGCTTACTCCAAACTCCTGTGTGGGCTGAACTTAGTGAATCACCTCCAAAGAAGTGTGTGGAAAAGGAAAAATGATGGAGACACTGGCAAACACAACCTTACCAGGGATAAGTCATGATGACACCTCAGACATAATGTGATAAGGAGGTAATCTGAACTCCGTGGTTTGAAAAGTAACCCTTTCTAAAAACCCATGACCCCAGACCACTCACGAAAAAAAAAAACATAAGACAAACTCACATTGTATGTTATCTAAATAATTATCTGCCAGTCTGCATTAACAAGAAAATCACACCCAAGGAGAATCTACAGTTATTTCACACAGAAATATAATAATGGTTTATTGGGAATTGGACCAGGAAATTATCCAACGGACCTATCTTGGGCAACTTGAATTTTAACTATCCAAGGGAAGTAAAATATCAATCAAATGGGGGCAGGGTGTATTACAAAACCACTTGTAAACTTAACTAAGTCCATTTTATAAACTATATGGACCTAACCCATGCATTCTCATCAGGATGCTATCATCCTCAAGGGGATGAAAACTAGTTAGTGGGACATGAAAAAATTATGACTCTTTTAATGTCTAAAGTCCAGATATACATACAGTACAGTACATAGACACACAATATACTGATGTAATTAAAATTCATGGAAGGGGCAATAAAGAAAAGATGTCAGTAAAGTCTCCTTTCAAGGGCTGGGTGCAGTGGCTCACTCCTATAACCCTTGGGACTCTGGAAGGCCAAGTCAGGTGGATTGCCTGAGCTCACAGGCTCGAGACCAGCCTAAGCCACAGCAAGACCCTATCTCTAAAAATAGCCAGGGATTGTGGCAGGCACCCATAGTCCTAGCTACTTAGGAGGCAGAGAGAAGAGAATTGCTTAAGCCCAGGAGTTTGAGATTGCTGTGAGCTACGGCATCATGGCACTCTCTAAGAAGGGTGACAAAGTGAGACTCTTGTCTCAGAAAAAAAAAAAAATTCTCCTTTTAGGGAGAAAATCGTAATAAGAAAAAGTTAAGAAACCTAAGTAAAGTCCTTGGGCAAGGACATTTAACAGCGTCAGATTACTCAAAATGAGTATCACCTTAAGTTCACAGCACATAACCTTCGCTAATGGGAAATCAGTAACATCTTGACAAAAATTATGCTTTACTGCCAAGGCTTGTGGCATAATGTCAATTTCTTATCTTTTTTTTTTTTTTTTTTTTTTGAGACAGAGCCTCAAGCTGTCCCCCTGGCTAGAGTGCCATAGCATCACAGCTCACAGCAACCTCCAACTCCTGGGCTCAAGCAATTTTCCTGCCTCCACCTCCCAAGTAGCTGAGACTATAGGGGCCTGCCAAAAGGCCTGGCTATTTTTTGGTTGTAGCTGTCATTGTTGTTTGGCGGGCCTAGGCTGGATTCAAACCCGCCAGCTCAGGTGTATGTGGCTGGAGCCTTAGCAGCTTGAGCCACAGGCACCAAGCCTACGTTTAGTATTTTTACTTATGCTTTGAAGTATACTTTCTTCATGTTTCTAAGAAGAATTTAAGTAGCTTTCAACATTAAAATACAGAAAAGGACATTTACAAACGAGAGTTTAAAAGTTTTTGAGGCCAGGTCCAGTGGCTCATACCTGTAATCCTAGCACTCTGGGAGGCCAAGTCAGGAAGACTGCTTGAGCTCAGGAGTTCAATACCAGTCTGAGCAAAAGCAAGACCTTGTCTTTTCAAACAATAGAAAAATTAGGCAGGCCCAGTGGTAGGCACCTGTAGTCTCAGCTACTCAAGAGGCTGAGGCGGGATGATGATTAGAGCTCAGGAATTTAAGGTTACAGCACTATGATACCACCGTTATACTCTAGCCTGAGCAAGACTTTGCCCTCCCCCCAAAAAAAAATTTTTTTTAAAAAATACATATATATATGATCTCAAAACTTATTTATGGTTATGGTGACAGCCACATACACCAAAGCTGGCGGGTTCAAGCCCAGCCATGTTTAGCCGGGCCGGCTAAACAGCAATGACAACTGCAACAAAAAAATACTGGGCGTTGTGGTGGGCGCCTGTAGTCCCACCACAACTTGGGAGGCTGAGGCAAGAGAATCACTTAAGTCCAAGAGTTAGAGGTTGCTATGAGCTGTGATGCCACAGCACTCTACTGAGGTGACATAGTGAGATGCTGTCTCAAAACAAACAAACAAAAAAACTTATTTAAAGGGAGTTTAATTTCACTAAGCCCTACCATAGAAACTTCCTGAAAAGGAGTGTAAAAGGACAGCATTGTAAGTTACAGAGTTCCCATCTGGGGAAAAAAAAAAGAACTACTCAAGTTTACTTGCAGAGCCCTGCCCTTCCCTGACTTCCTGACACTAACTCTAATTTCAAATTTAACTGCATTTCATTAATGCCTGCTTTGTACAAACGCACTGAAGATGAAGAAATGTCAAGTAACATAATGGATACGGTCTATTTTTGCAGAATATAAAATTATTTTATTCACAGAAGTAATTATACCTAAAAGAACAATACCATAATAGTAAGAAGTAAACACTTTGAGGAAACTATTTTTTTCTGGTGATCTAATTCAAAGTAGAAAGTGAACTTAAGAAAACATAAGAACAGAAAGTGAAACTGTGGCAATTTCTTGAACGTCAATTGTTTTAAGCATGATTTTGGCAGGTAACTGACTGCCAATTTAAAAAACTTAAGAGAATAAAGTACAAAGTGTTATGTACTTTAAAATACAGTAGAACCTCCATTGCTGACCACCTCAAATTGACCTAATTTTCACAGACCAGACATGTACCACATTTACACATCAGTATAGGAGGTCTATTTATCATACTGAGCAATTCCACAGATTAACAAGTTAATGTTGGGTGGTCCTTTGGGTGATCAACTTACAGAGGTTCTCCTATGATTAATAAAACAGCAAAAGAAACCCTCTATTAAAAAAACTATAGACTTTGTTTTTATTTCACTCAGAGAGCTGGCCTCCACCCCAAGAAACAAGTCATTTTCTCGAAGTAGATGAGACTTTTTGGCATAGAATATAAAGTACATATCAACAGAAACATGGACTTCCATGATTTTTTTTCAAAAAGCCGTAACATGTATGATTATGTCCTCAAATCTAAAAACATCACTGGTGGCTGAACAAAGCCAAGATCACATCTCTACTAAAAAAAATAGAAAAATTCACCAGGTGTGGTGGCAGGCCTCTGTAGTCCCAGCTACTCAGGAAGCTAAGGCAGGAGACCAGGAATTTGAGGATGCTGTGAGCTGGGCTGAGACCCGGGCAAGAAAGTAAGACAAAGAAATAAAAGAAAAAAAAGAAGAGAAAAGTAAGGAAAAAAAAAAGGAAAAAAAGAAATAAATCATTGACCTGATATTGGCCAAGCCTAGGAAATCTCAATAACGTATAAAAATTTTTGTTTTAAGGGAAAATTATTCCTCTGAAATGACTGTGAATCATCTAAGTTTTTCTACAACTTGGTGTATTTTTTGATATAACTTGGTTCTTCTTGAAGTGTATTTTACAAACTCCATCTGACTATACTGAATCACAAATGGGTGTGTCCAGACAATATCCAAGCTGCAGGACAGAAATAAGTGCAACTCTGAGCATCAACCAAAAAGAGAGTTGATACATAAAAATATAGGCTGCTTTACCTTGCTATACCTGAGGTATAGCTCTAACTCTCACAGACTTATCCTTTGGTATTAACTTCCCAATATCAGATAGCCAATCGAAATACCAATACCACTTCCCAATATCAAATACCAATCCCTCTCCTCTACACTTCCCAGCTAAACATCTTGAGAAATTTATTTATTTATTTATTTCTGAGACAGAGTCTCTCTTTGTTGCCCTGGGTAGAACACCATGGCATCACAGCTCACAGCAACCTCAAATTCTTGGGCTCAAGTGATCCTCTTGCCTCAGCCACCCAAATAACTGGGACTATAGGCACCTGCCACAAGGCCCAGAAACAGGGTCTTGCTCTTGCTCAGGGTAGTCTCAAACTCCTGAGCTCAAGCCAATTACTCACCTTGGCCTCCCAGATGAAAAATTTAGATTTACTAATTCCCACTTCTTCAGCAACTTTGCACTTTGGCTTCTATCCATGCAGGAATGATTTCACAGAAGTCCCTAATGATCTCTGTATTACTAAATCCAATAGGCTCTTCACTCGACTCTTCAAAAGCATGCGAAAACAGTGACCATGCATTCTACAGCTATAACAAACCATTTGTCTGACACTTCCTCTACCCAATCTTCACAATCACCTCTTCCTTTGTTCCCCATCTAAATATCAAAGTTTCCAAGGGCTTGTCCTGAGATTTCTAACCTCTTCGTTCCATACCCTCTTTCTGGGTGACCCCTTTGCAAACCACTGCTCCAACTACTACCTATATCGAAGCTTCCCAAGGACTGAGAATGTACTATAAAACACTAAATGCAAAGCACTATTTTCCAACCACTCAGTAAGTGGCAGCCTAGCCTAGAACTCCAGATATATTCAATGTCCAACTGCACACAGTGTATCTCCATTCAATGTCTGACAGGGATGTCAAGGTAAACAACCAAAAGAGAACAAAGTCCTTCCCTTAAATCTGTTATTTGTCCTCTATTCCCCACATTGATGGCATTGCTATCCGCTCAATTTTTATATCAATGACATGAGAATTATCCCATATACTACTCCTTCGGCCTCCATCTGAGTTAAAGAGACTTTACCTCCTTCATTACACCTGTACTTTCTTCTCACTGAAACTTCCACTACCTTAATTTAATACATTTTCATTATCTGTCTGGATTACTGAAGAAACCTAAATGATCTCTCTGCTACCAATTTTTCCTCCAAAATGTTGCCAGAAGCTAAAGCACAAACTGGATTTCAAAAGCACAAATGACAATTCCTACAGAGTTTTTGGAAAAAATAAACAAGGCCCCTCTGTGGGGCGGTGCCTGTGGCTCAAAGGAGTAGGACGCTGGCCCCATATACCGGAGGTGGTAGGTTCAAACCCTGACCCCAGCCAAAAACTACAAAAGAAAAAACAAAACAAAACAAAAAAAACAAAAACAAGGCCCCACCACGATTTATTTTCAGCGTCATTTCCTGCTACTCTACACATTACCTCCCTTCACCTTGTCTTCCTGAAATGACTTTTGATGATATCTGGTGTCCCCTGCCTCTATGGAAGTTCTTCCACCTACCTTGAATGTCCACCTCTCTGCCTGATTCTTAACTCTGAATACACATCAGACTCAACTCAGAAACTTTTTAAAAAAGTTAGATAATAAGATCCTGTCCATGAAATTTAGCTTCACATTTAAAGAACTCCACTAAGTGATTCTGATGGAAAGATGGACTTGAGAACAAGTGTGTGCAACCCACCAGGAGTGTCATCAGGTCTGGAAAGCTTCTTTAACCCATCTCTCTTTTCCAATCTGTCTGTGACAGTCATCGCTAGCCTCTCAGAACTCTACACCTATTTCTGACATTGCACTTACCTTGGCGGTCTGAACTCCTGTTTACAAAAGTAATTACCTGGGTAAATGGCCTATAGAAAAGTGATTGTCTCAGTCGAGTTTGCTGGGCTTTATTTGCGAATGAGTGAGAATCTGTACTCATATATCCCCAGACTTTGGCCCCAAAAGAACATTTCTGAAATAAAAAAGAAACAGAAGTGGTTTGTATACTCTTTACCTCATCTGCGCCTTCTGTCTGTCCTCTAAGTACAGAGAGATAGTGCCACCTGACGAAGAAGCTCAGAAAAGTTAAGGTTAGACAACTTGTCAGTGGACACACAAGTAAGGAATGAAGGGCAGAAGCGCGGTTCTGACTCCCACTTCCACGGGGGCTGTCTAGGCACTTAAAAGCTCCCCAAATTAGCCAGAGCAGGTAACAGCAGGCCTGGGATCGTCCGTAACAGTTCAACCTCTTGTCAAACAGCAAAGGGGATGCTTTTCCCTACAGCAGTCGACCCCGTTTCGGTCTGGGCCATGCAAATCTCGGGTACGTCCATGGCTCCCGGTAAGAGAACAGGGCGGACAAAGCCCTGCAGCTCGCAGAAAGCGCCCTGCACCTTCGGGGAGGGCCCGAACGGCCAATCGGGAGAGACCCCCGGGCGGAAGGGGGGAAGGGGCCGCAGGTAGGAGGGACACTTTCCATAGCGAGACCTCTCACTTATCCCCACCGAAACTACGCACTACCCACGCCAAAAATAGCTCACAAGAGTCCGCACTGTAGACAGCGGAGAATAAACCGGGTACCCGGGGCGCGGCCCCGGCCCCGGCGTGCAGAAAGGACGGCAAGTACGGCCCGCAGCCGCCGAGAGGTGCTCCCGCCTCCGGCGCCTCGACCCTCCTGAGAGAATCTGCCCAGCGCGCGCCGCCCCTCCCCCACCCGCCCGCCCGCCGTCACGCGCACGAGCGACCGTTACTCGACACGGGCCCACGCGCGCACAAGCTGCGCGCGCGCCCACGCCTGCCCAGCCTGCAGCCTCGAGCCCCCAGCACTCCTTACCCCGCTTAACCTCGCGACAACTCCTAGCCCACCTCCATGCCTCGGCCCTGCAGCCAGCCGCGGGCGGAAGTGAGGGCCCGTAGCTCAGGCACCCAATCTGCAATCGCCGTGAAGGCAAGCCCCGCCCCCACCCTGGCGTCCGCCGTCCGCAGGCCCCGCCCCGTCCACCGCCTGCCTGTTTTGGTATACGCCAAGGGGCGGGGCGTGGGAAGAAGGGCAGCAGGGCGCCGCAGACCAGCCCTGACGCTAGTCGCTGACGTCACATCCGGGCCGCTGGGGACCGACCAATCAAGAGTGAACGTTAAGAGGCCGCGGAAAGTTTGCAGGTAGGTCCCGACTTCCTCCCGGCGGGGCGCCCCCAGGACGCGGTTAGGCTGGGGAGGGGTCTGGCCTACCCTCCCGCCGTTTCTATTCTGTCTTTTTTCTCTTGGCAACGCCTCAGGTGTTTCAGGGGGCGTGTCAAAGGAATAGATTTTCTTTAAAGACCTAAAATATACTGTAACTTATGTAAACATGGAATTTCGGGGTGATACACAAGGTGTCCATAAAGTTCGTGTGCAATTTAAATTTAAAACACTTGTCTATTTTAAATTGCACACGAACTTTATGGATACTCTGTATATACTCTAAATTACAGGAAAGGGATACATTAGGTATCGTAAAGAACACAAGCGATAAATACTAAGTAAAATCCAGTGGAAAGCCTACCCGCTCCCCGCTTTGTTAACTGTCGCCTTCCCCTGACCGGTTAATGAGGCATCACCACTGTCTTACGCTCTCATGGCGGCCACGGGAAAATAAATAATTACTAGTAGTAACTCGTGCTATAAAGAAACGCAGAGGAGCTGGCCCCGCCTCCGGGCGGTCCTGGACAGTCTTACCGCGCAGAACCTCAGCCCGTGGACGCGAAGTAAGCCCAATGAGAACGGGGAGACCCCGGGGGAGGAAAGTTCCAGGAAGGGGCGTGGCTTTGGGGGGCGAGACGTCGGTTGCGAAAATTTATCAATCGGGCGATCGAGGGAAGTGAAGTTGGTGGCCGTTATTTGCCTCTCTTAGGGGTTTTTTCGCTACCCTAGTATTCTGGCCCTATTCAAAGAAAGTGTTTAAGAGAATTACAAAAACTGTTTCAAACTATACAGTGTTATAAATTGTGCTGTGTATCCTTCTAAAAATAATTACATTTATGTAATACTTTTTTACAAAAGACCTGGCTATTGAAAGAATTTTTTTCTTTTACAGAAATAAACACGACGCTAAAAACCGCCCGAATTACTATGTCCGGTAAACGCTAGTTAATGCGGTGTATGTTGTTGCAGAATTTATGACATAGATTTAGCTGTATATATACAGCCTCGGCCTCCCGAATAGCTAGGACTACAGGCACCCGCCAGAACGCCCGGCTATTTTTTGGTTGTCATTGTCATTGTTGTTTGGTGGCCCGGGCTGGATTCGAACCCGCCAGCTACAGTGTATATGGCTGGCGCCCTAGCCTCTGAGTTACAGGCGACGAGCCTCGCTGAATATTTCTTAAGTTGATAATAAAATATATGTGAAAAAATAGAAATACCAAACTACTCCCCACAGTGTAAGAAACAGAACATTAAATTCTGAACAAGGAGATTTAACCAGTAGACACTATATCTGACCGCAAGGCATTGGAATAGTTTGAGGGACACAAAAAGTAATTCAACTGCTTATAAAATCAGAAAAAAAGGAAAAACTTTAGGTTGAAGAAAATGCTTTACTGTATAACACAATTATATTAGTCTTTATATCAACACAGTCATAAAATGTAACTTTTATCTTTTTTTTTTTTTTGCAGTTTTTGGCAGGGGCTGGGTTTGAACCCACCACCTCCAGTATATGAGGCCAGCATCCTACTCCTTTGAGCCACAGGCGCCTCCCACTTTCATCATTTTTTTAAGGAGAAAAGTGCCATGAAGACAAAAATGGGTACAGCAAACAAAACTCTTAATTTCATCCTATCTGAAGCTTTCTATGGGCCTTACCTTATAATCATCTCACATTTGTTTTTACCTGTAAACAGCACATTAATAAGTTTTGCGTGCTTTTGAACTTTTGATATGGAATTATATACTAAAGGCGTTTTTCTGTAAATTGCTTCTTTTTTATTTTATTTTATTTTATTAAAAAAATATGTAACACTTCACAAATTTGCGTGTCATCCTTGTGCAGGGGCCATGCTAATCTTCTCTGTATCATTCCAATTTTAGCATATGTGCTGCCGAAGCAAGCACTGCAAATTGCTTCTTTTACTCTGAACATTATGTTCTGATACTCATCCATCCAAGGTGCATTCAGGTATTATAGAGCCCAAAGCTTACACTTATAGGATGTTCTTAAACAGAAGCACTGCAATAAAATTTGTGAATACAAAATTAGAAGTGAAAATTAATACTTATTTGGAATGAATAAAGTACAAATCACAAAATTTTAAAACTGACAAAACTAATGGTGGCTCACCCCTGTAATCTCAGCACTTTGGGAGGCTGAGGCAGGCAAGGAGTTCAGTCTGGACAAAAGGAAGACACTGTCCTTTGAAAAATTTTAAAATTATCAGGCCATAGTAGTGAAACCGTGTTGGAGCTTTAAACATCCGGGTTTTGTGTGGTCAAAGAATTGAAAGATACATCATTAACAAACAAGAGGATGAGCAACTTTCTTTTGGGAAAAAGAAAACTTGTCATTTTCACAGGCAATTTCTCTTAGGGAGAAACATAGATAAATTGGGAGGCACTTCAAGCCACACTGAGTTATACCTTGAACAAAGGCTTTCAATCGACACATCTCTTCTGAGCAGACAGGATAAAATAAAGAGTACGTGTCACATTAGAGTATTCAGAGTTAATTGATAGACATAAAAAAACTCTACAAAAATTAAGACAAGGGGGCAGTGCCTGTGGCTCAGTGGGTAGGGCACCGGCCCCATATACCAAGGGTGGTGGGTTGGAACCCAGCCCCGCCTAAACTGCAACAACAACAACAAAAAATAATCGGGGTTGTGGAAGGCACCTTGTAGTCCCTGTTACTTAGGCAAGAGACTGGTCTAAGACTCAGGGGTCCTCAAACTTTTTTTAAACAGGGGGCCAGTTCACTGTCCCTCAGACCATTGGTGGGCCAGACTGCGGGCCCCAGGAAGAGTGGGCTGCTAAGCAGGACAGGCAGTGGCGGCAAAAACACCCAGTGGGCCGGATAAATGTCCTAGGTGGGCGGCATGTGGCCCATGGGCTGTAGTCTGAGGACACTTGGAAGTCCAGGAGTTGGAGGTTGCTGTGAGCTATGATGCCACAGCACTCTACAAGGGTGATAAAGTGAGACTCTGTCTCTAAAAAAAAATTAAAAAATAGGGGGGTGCCTGTGGCTCAAAGGAGTAGGGCCCTGGCCCCATATACTGGAGGTGGTGGGTTCAAACCCAGCCCCAGCCAAAAACTGCAAAATAAATAAATAAATAAAAATAAAAAATAAATAAGACAACGCTTAACAGTAGAGGGGTGGCAGAAATGGCTCACCAATCTTTATTCAAATTTTTATTTCTTAGACACAGCAAAGCTAACCTTTTTTCAGTGTGGCATTCTTTCTGAATTTGCAAAGATCATATTAACCCTTAGTATAACTCAGTGACTTATTACAACATTCCACTTCAAAAGTTAATCTCCTAAAATCAATCCACCTGAGCTACATAAATAGCTATCTTTAGGGTGAGAGCTAAATTTACAAAAGAGTAAGAATGGGAGACAGCGAAGGTCAGGCAGGACCTAAACCACCCAGACCAGCTGTGTCAAATGAGAGACCCCGAGGTGAAGGTCAGGCAGGACCTAAACCACAGCTGTGTCATGTCCACTGTAGCCTACATGACTCCATCTTATTCTCACTACATGTACTTTAACTAACTCCCCTGGGCCCTGTTTTTCCATGTCTGCCTTTGAATAAGTTCATTCCTACATTAATCTTCTCTGGCCCTATGCTTTGTTTTGTCAGTTTTGACTCTGCTCTCTGCTTTACAGAGTTCCCTCTGAATAATAAACATTGTCTGCTTTTTGCTTTTCAGAGCCCCACTTCAGTAGTATATCCCCCTAGTCCTAGCTGGAGACTAAGGTAGGAGGATCACTTGAGCCCAGTTCAAGGCTGCAATGAGCTATGATAGAACCACTGCACTTCTGGGCAACAGAGTAAGACCTTGTCTCTAGTTAATAATAATAACAGTGGCAAAACTCACAAAGAAACATAAAAAAGGGACATAACATTTAAACTGCCAACTCAATTCCATAAAAGTTACATATTTTGGTCGCATATACTTTACCTCAATTAAGAATAAAGTGTAAGTGGCTTGGTGCCTGTGGCTCAAGCAGCTAAGGCACCAGCCACATACACCTGAGCTGGCGGGTTCGAATCCAGCCTCGGGCCCACTAAACAACAATGCTGGCTGCAACCAGAAAACAGCTGAGTGTTGTGACAGGTGCCTGTAGTCCCAGCTACTCGGGAGGCTGAGGCAAGAGAATCACCTAGGCCCAAGAGTTGGAGGTTGCTGTGAGCTGTGTGACACCACAGCACTCTATCGAGGGTGATAAAGTGAGACTCTGTCTCTACAAAAAAAAAAAAAAATATATATATATATATGTATATGTATATGGCTGGATTATAGGGAAATAATCTTTATAAGAAATAATCAACTCATTTTCAAAAGTGGTTTTACCATTTTACATTCACATAAAGCAATATATGAGAGTTTCAATGATCCACAAACTTGTCAACACTTCCTACTGTGAATCTTTTTAATGTTAGTCATTCTTGTGGGTTAGAAGTGCTCCTCATTTGTATTTCTCTGATAACTAATGAAGTAGAATATCTTGTCCTGTGCTTATTGACAATAAGTATATCATATTTTGTGAATTGTTTGTATGCGTCCTTTGGCCATTTTTAATTGGGTTGTTTGTTTTAGTTTTATTACTCAATTGTAAGAGTTCTGTATATTTTGGACATAGGCTTTATTATATGTATTTGTTGCAAATACTTTCTTCCAGTGTTTGGCTTGCATGTTCTTTTTTTTTGAGACGGGGCCTCAAGCTATCCCCCTGGGTAGAGTGCCATGGCATCACAGCTCAAAGCAACCTCCAACTCCTAGGCTCAAGTGAGTCTCCTGCCTCCGCCTCCCAAGTAGCTGGGACCACAGGCGCCCGCCACAACGCCCAGCCATTTTTTGGTTGCAGCCATCATTGTTGTTATGGCGGGCCCGGGCTGGGGATTCGAACCCGACACCTTAGGTGTACGTGGCTGGCGCCTTAGCCGATTGAGCCACAGGCACCGAGCCCAAAGTTCAAGTTCTTAACCACTAAGTTATGGCCATCCAGGAAGCCCTGTAGGTTACAGAACAGGGAGAAAATAACAGAAAGTGGTTGAGTTTAAGAAAGTTCATGAAAGGTTGAGGAGAATTTACTGCTAGCACATGTGGGTCCATATGCATATCAACATGGAGAGTCAGGAGCACAGCTACTGTAACTTGCATACAAACTGTCCTAATCCATGGCCTGCTGTGTTTCACCACTGAATCCCCACTCAGATCCTGGCCAAGATCCCTCTCCAGCGGTCCTTCTGTGAGGGTATGTAGGGGAGTCTGTAAGAATGGCCCCTCAAGAACTAGGGAGGAAATAAATAGTCAAGATGTCCTGACTGATGAGCCAAAGAGAGGCTAGCCTGAGAAAATCAACCTGGCGGCCAGGCAAGGTGGCCCATGCCTGTAATCCTTGTACTCTAGGAGGTTGAGGCAGCTGGATTGCTTGAGCTTGGATGGTCAAGACCACCCTGAGCAAGAGAGAGAGACCCCATCTCTATTAAAAGTAGAAAAACTAGCCAGGCATTGTGGCAGATGCCTGTAGTACCAGCTACTCCAGGAAGCTGAGGCCAGTGGATCTCTTAAGCCTAAGAGTTTGAGGTTGGTGTGAGCTATGACCCCAGGGCACTCTCTACCCAGGGCAACAAAGTGAGACTCTGTCTCAAATAAGAAAGGAAAAAAAAGAAAGAAAGAAAAAAGAAAACCAATGTGCCACATAACTGGGAAGGTTGAGCTCCTTTTGGTCAAATAAGAAAAGTATTCTGTTCAAGGATATCTTGCAGATGAAAATAAGAAGTCACTCTACTAGGTTATATGAGTACCATGGTTAGTAAAGCCAGGTAAATGCCATTTTTTCCTGGTTTCTTGAATTTACCCCCATGATCAAAGTAACAAAATACCAACTGTAGAAAAGCTGGGAATGCTAGAAAAGAAAAAAAGAAGGAAGAAACAATCTATTTCCCAGCACTGACCTACAGTTTTGGCACATTGCTCACTGTAGCTATTTACCACATAGGCTATGTGGTTCTAGAAGTGGCAAATATGCTTTAAGGACTGATCATTTCATAATATACACAAGTTAGCTGCTTCTGATCATTTATTTAAAAGCTGCATGACTACAGTCCCCTCATCAGAGGACATATTAATGAGTTGCTAAATAAAATCCCATGGATATCACTAAAGTTGGCACAGATTTCGGATTCTGAGATCTGAAAGAAATCAGGCTGATTCTAAAAGAGACCATACTAAAGAATGTAATCGAAATTTTAAAATGCAAATCACAACATTGTTTAATGTGCATTATGGCACCTGTCTTACTCACAAGAGGAAAGGGCTATCTTTTTACCAGGGCTTAACAGAATTCAAAGAGTGCCATTCACTTCCCCCATAATCCACAACAGACTTGGCCTAAATGTCCAGAAAAGTCATTTTATCAAAAACAAGGTATGGACAGACCACGAAGCTTTACTGTTTTTAGTTCATGCCATTCCTTCTCCCTGCAACACCCTGCTTCTCCCATTCTACCCCTTGGAAACCTCTATTCATTTTTTAAGGCCCATCTAAATTATGGGTCTTTTTTTCCTTCCACTTTTCACAGCATAACTAATTTCTGGCTCTGTTACGTTTTGCTAGCACTTTGAATATTTGTGTTTTACATCATTTGAGTTATTTACTTGTCTTCCTCCCCTCCACACTGTGTCCTATAGAGGACAAGAACCTACTCCTAGCCATTTTTGCATCTTTAGGGCCTGACTTATGGCCATTCAAAAAGAGTTTGATAGATAAATTAACAAATGGGGATGATTAAAAGCCAATATTTTTAAATCTACCTTGTACAGAGCCTAATGTAAAGGAAATGCTCGCTAAATACTTTTGAAATGTAACAAATGATAACCAATGCCTAACTGGAAATCGTTACACTTGTAAACGGTTTCCGTGTTGCAATTTCTTTGTTTACAGAATAGAAAGTACAGTGTATCCATCTGAAAGTCCTTCAGGTAAACTTCTATAACCACACCCACCCCATCAATGAAGGCTTACTTTCCAGAAAGAAGCAAATAACTATAGAAATCATGGTTCTGTGGCTTGACCAAATGTCAATTGTCAGAACAAAAGTTAAATAGGTTAATGAAATCGCGTTAGTATAATATATCTATCAACAAGCAAAAAAGTGATTATGTATTGTGTTAAGTTGCTGAGAAAGTTTTAAGTAAATATCACCTATACCAAATTAAAAATGGAATCGAGTCATTTTTCTCTTAAGGAACGGAGTTTGAGATACCCGAATTCTTTCGAGCTCTTTCTACTTATTGCATAAATTATACGTTTAGATATTTCTGCGATATTTCAAAGATTCTAGTTCTAATTTTCATAATAAAAAAGGAACCGCTTTATCCAGACCATATGTTTCCAATAATACTTTTAAGGAGCTGTATCATTATATATACACAGAACTGGCTTTAAACAATTCATTCCATAGCACCGCGTAAAGTTGTGGCTGCTAATCACTCTCTCTTAAGCGTTCTCAGTTTAGAGGTAAATTATGGGTAAAGACATGCAGACCTCCGTTTTTCAAAGAAGAAAATAAGATACTTCAGTTTTTTTAAAGACGCGTAAAACCAGGTTCACGGTACTTTCCCTCTAAAGAGTTGGTGGGGGTTCTTTATTACTTTACAAGCAGGACGTAATTACTTACGTGGAGTGAAATAAAGAGCCATCCTTTTCTAAGTAGCCTTCATAGTGGACCAACATCAAATCGCCTCCTTTGGTTTTTCGATGGCAGATGAATGGCTTCTGGAGAACTTCAATTTTCACTTCTGGTTCAGGGATGAGAGCCCCAATCAAAGAAGTGACTAATAGCATCAAGACCGTGTTCCACAAGAAAAGCTTCATGTTGCTGAAGCGGGACAGAAGTCCCTACGAAAACAGAGAAAGGGCCCTTGACTTCATAGAGTTAAGAATGTAGTTAAAGGCTTAGGGACAACGGCCTCTCTCAAGTTCAGAGCTCCCCTCCCTAGAAGACGTGGCACATTTACTATCGATAACTTTCCCACGCACTTCGAACTCACCTTTAAAGGGTTAAAACTAAAGCCGGACCTGACTGGCTCTGACAACTCAGGCGTCTGGAAAGAGCGGCTTTCCATTGGCTTGCAGCGCCGTCCCTCAGGCACCCCTCAAGCCAATGATCAGTGGAATTCTTCGTTGGGTGAGCAAAGCAGCCGCTACGCGGCGAACCACTCCCCGGGTCCTAGAGCCGGGCGGATTAGGAAACACAACAAACCCTGACTCTCGGAGAGGGATGGGGTGTGGAGCTAACCGGAAACTCTGCAGACTAAACCCCTGTAAAGAACCCAGACTGAGTAAACTAGGAAGAGTCCTGGGGACAGATGGAACCACAGGGGTTCCAGGAAGGACTTGTTTACTTTCGCTGTTGGATAGCCTCCCTCCCCCCCCCCCCCCCGCACAAGGTGCTATAATCTTGGCATTTCCGAAATTGTTTAATAATTTACAGTATAAAGACTTAGTGCTTTAGGGTTCACAAAGTGCATTCCTTAAAAGGTAAGTAAATTTAGTTTAGAAGAGATTAAGTGTCCTACTTAAGGTCATTTTACCCCAAAACAATTGAGCTCCTCCTTCAAACCCTGTCTGGTTCATTCCATAGCACCGCGTAAAGTTGTGGCTGCTAATCATTCTCTCTTAAGCGTTCTCAGTTTAGAGGTAAATTATGGGTAAAGACATGCAGACCTCCGTTTTGAAGACGTGGTCATTGATTTGTAAAAAATTGGAAAGCAATAGGGTTTCCAGGTAAAATATAGGAGCCGAATGAAATTTGAATTTCAGATAAATAACAAATAATTGTTCTGTATTTCTATTTACTAAACCTGGCAGTGACCTTACACTAAAGAAAAAGAAATATCGCCTCTAATGCCACCGACCACAAGTAATCACAATCACCCTGACCTTGCGGTGCAGGCATCTGTGACATATACCTAAAGCATATGGATTGTACACTTTTCTCGCCTCTTTCCAGTTAACATTTTTCCTTGTCAAATATCCTTAGCACAGTCCACTTTAGGGATTTAGGAAACCCTTGGGGACCCTGTTAAAATGCAGATTTTGGTTCAGGAGGTCTGGGCTTGGGGCGAGATTCTGCGTTTCTAATAAGCCACTAGTGATGTCAACGCTCCGGGTCTATCAACTGCAGTTCCAGTAGCGCGGCTCGGGGTTTGTAGCCCTGTTTACCCTGACTGGCCTCACAGTATTCTATCCTAAAATTCCAATCATCTTCTACGCTCCCTGGTCGAGTACCTAAGGTGTAGGGGATTAGATAGCGCCCACATACGAAAGGGACCCTGGGGACTAGAACCCAGAGGGTATCGTAAGCGGTCCAGAAGATGTCCAAAGATCGGGAGCGGGGAGCCTACTCCTAGGACACTATTTACAGTCAGAACTGTGTCCTGGTATAGTCTTGGGGGCGTCTCTCTTCCATTCTCACTGCCTACTCCCAAACCTTCTTCCCAGGACTCAATTTCCCTACTGGCGTTTCCCTTCACGTCAGCCGCGCGGCCGGAAAACTCCGGGCTGGATTTTGGGAACCGGCGCGAGCGAGACGCACTGGGCATGCGCGAGCGCGCTCCGGTCTCGGGGGTCGAGGGCTCAGGTAGCTCATGGTGGCACCGCCCGCGACCGGCTGCCTGGCTCGCCGCGCTTTGGAAGCTCCGCTGTCCCTCGAGCCCACCCCGTGCCTCGGCCTCCGGTGCACGGCGCGCCCGGCCCCGCCGCGCGGGCCCACCGGCTGCCTGAGGCTTCTCGCGCCGAGGCCGCCGCAGTGACCCCGCCCCCGCGCCGAGGATGTGAGGCGGGCCGGGCGTCCCAGCACCGTGCCCGGGCGCCGGCAGTGGGCGTCTGGGCCTCACCGGGCGATGGCCCTGCTGCCGGTGCGCCTGGTCTCCTGAGCCCTAGGGCAGTGAGGGGGCCGGCAGGCGTGGGCACGCGGCCCGGGCGCGGCGGGGGCCAGAGGGCTGTGGGCGCCATGGAGGGGGTGCTGTACAAGTGGACCAACTATCTGAGCGGTGAGTGGGCGCGCCTGGGGCCGGGCCTTTGTCTGAACTGCCGGGGGGCGGCGTCTGGACGCGCCTTCTGGGAGGTCGGGGTCACGGTCCCTCCGGAGACGGCGGGGCCGGTGCAGACAGGGACTGTGTCCTAATGCAGTTCTCTCACAGGACTCTTGTCACCCCTGCCGTGCGGACCCTGCCTCCTCCTGGGGCTGAGAGCAGTAGCTGCCCCTTTACTTCAAGGAAAGCAAAGATTTGGGGTGAGCAGCGGGAGGAAGGCGCTGACGCCCCACTGTGGGGGTCCTCTGAGAGTCCCTCGAATTCTGGCGAGGGAGCCAGTCACGCCAGCTGGGTGGGAAGGTTTCACAGGAATGCCAGCACGACCTGGTATTCCAGCGGTATTCCATAGTTCCCGTGCGAACTTTCCCTTTGTCACCTTCACTCATCTGCGGGCACACCATCTCAAAGCTCCGAAGCATCCACAAGGCTTTTGATTTCCTCACTGAGCATTCCTTTTTGTTTTACAGACTCAGAAATTACAATGAATGCAAATACTAGCAACTCTTCCCTTGCCCTGCCTTTTCTAATTTGTGAAAGTAAATGCTGTATGTCTTAAGAAGGTTATACCTGTTCTTAAGCTGTGGAAATGATTCAGAACATGCATTTTTGCATCTGTGCAACCACTATTTAATAAAAACCTACTGTATGCTGGAAACCGTGCTAGGCACTTTTTTTTTATTAGATTTTATTAAGGATCACGCCTGTATCCTAGCACTCTGGGAAGCCGAGATTGCTTGAGCTCAGTAGCTGGAGACCAGCCTGAACATAGCCAGGTGTGGTGGGTGCTTGTAGTCCCAGCTACTTGGGAGGCTGAGGCGAGAGAATCACTTGAACTCAAGAGTTTGGGGTTGCTGTGAGGTATGACGCCAGGGCACTCAACCCCAGGGCGACTGAGTGATACCCCTCCCCCACCAAAAAAGCATAGTGAAGGTATTTAAAATGTTAATGGCTATATGCTTGAAACCAGAAATGTTTCCAGTTTTTCTTAGCATGGGGGAAGGGTATTTTCTGAACTGTCCCTTTTTTGTGGGACAGTTTTTTTTTAAGGGTGGAGTAGATTGATACCCTGCGTGTTTTAGGGTGAGTGTATCTGGAAGGATCTGTTGGTATAATGTCTTTAAGGAGGTCACACAGCAGAGCAAATAGTGCCCCTGTTGGATTTACTCAGAATCTTTTCCTTTTGCATAGTGTAGTTAGTAACAAGTACTCCTGTTTATTTTTTTCTGTAATCACTAGTACAGAAAAAACTGAATGGGAGAGGTGTTTTCTTTAGAAAACTTGGTCTTTGCTTCAGGGACCTTCAGTGATATCAGCAATTAGATGTGTAAAACTCAAGCTGGCCTTTGATTTGATGAATGCCGGAAACTGATTAATGCTATCCCTACCTACATGGAGAAGGCTTGACCAGACAGTTTTCCTTCCAAAGTCTCTGTAAGCTCATTGTGTAATTTGGTCCTTTGATCCACATGCCTCCTGTTTTGGGCATAGTTCATAGGAGCCCATCACACACTGGGTACTTTTCCAGATATACTTAGCTTTATGGTTCAGCACATTCTCTTCCATTAGGAGATAAATTTACTTTGGAAAGAAACAGTAATAGCCTGGGAAGATCACATGCATTCTTGTTTCCTCCACCCGCAGCGCTCCTTTGGGAGTGGGTCTCTCAAAAGAGCATTTTTGTGTATTAATGACAAGCTACTGTTATTCTTCTAAAGCTTTTTTTTTTTTTTTGCAGTTTTTGGCTGGGGCTGGGTTTGAACCTGCCACCTCCAGTATATGGGGCTGGCGCCGTACTCCTTTGAGCCACAGGGGCCCCCTCTTAAAGCTTATTTTTAAAAATAACTTTTTTTTGTGGTTTTCCATATAATAACTTTAAAACATATATCTCAGCCCAAAGTTTTGTTTATTCTGAATTTTTCTCCAAGGGGAATACATAATGTGTGCCTCTGTGTAGTTATTTATTTATTTATTTGAGACAAAGTCTCACTTTGTTGCCCTCAGTAGAGTGCTGTAGTGTCAGAGCTCACAGCAACCTCAAACTCTTGGGCTCAAGCGATTCTCTTGTCTCAGCCTCCCAGGTAGCTGGGACTACAGGGACCCACCACAATGCCCATCTATTTTTTACAGATGGTGTCCTGTACTTGCTCAGGACAAAGGCTGGTCTTGAACCTTTGAGCTCAGGCAATCTACCCCCCTTGGCCTCCCAGCGTGTGAGGATTACAGGCATGAGCCGCTGCCCCCAGCCTTTTTGTTTGTGTAATTTGTGTATTTCTGTTCTGCTGACAGCTTTATGTGGGATGTGTTTGGTTGAATTTGAGTGGAAAATTTAAGAAATCTGTTTCTTAGCTGATCTTTTGATCCTTGGAGGATGTTATTAATTTTATTCACCATCTACTGTGTGCCAACTTTATTCACCACCTACTATGTGCCAGGCACTGTGTTAGACACAAAGGAAGCAAGGTAGATAGACCATGCTTTCCTTGAACCTGCAGTCTGATGGGGGAAGAAAGATAAAATTGAATACATGGTTAGAAGCATGTTCCAATTGTGTGTGATTAGAGGATAAGGAAATCTAGTCTGAGTTTGGGGGAAGACTTCTTTGGGGAAAATTCTTAAGCAGAGCCTGAAGGATATATCAAGCTAGTTAGATGGGGAGGCCAAGGCAGAGGAAAAGTAAGGAAGAACTTTTTTGGGCACAAGGCATGCTGGTGTGAAGGCCCCAAAGCAGAATAGAGATTGGTGAATTTGAAGAAAAAAAAGAGGACCCATTTGGCTGGAGAGCTGAAAAGAGTGAGGCTTCAACAAAGATGCAGGAGTGTGTGCAAGGCCTCAAAGAATGGTGTAAACACTGTGATGTGTATGTGTGTGCATGCATATATGTATCTATGGAAGAAAGAAATGATGAGCTTATTTAAAAGCTTACTCTGATTGTAGTGTATTGTAGAAAAGTTTTCTGGTTGTATCTTTGTGACCTACTGCAGTTACTGTGTTTTGTCAAATACTATGTGTAATCATTTGTGAACGTCTCTTGCCTCTTGAATTTGAGTGACAGGTATCAATTACTGAAAGTTGGAGCCATCATCAAACCCTATGAATAGTATCTAAATTGCTTGCTTAAGTATACCCTCTAGCATGTAGAAAGAGAAAGGAAGAAAAGTCTTTTTCCCCTCAATTGCTAGGCATACTCGTGTAACTTATACTCTTTCAGTAAAAAATGGAAAAAAGAAAATAGACTGAACTTACGTGTGTTTTCTTTGTTCCTTAGCCATCCTGCCTTAAGGAGCAGAATGTTGGCTATTCTGGGATTTAATGTTAAAACTTCTTTGCAGATATGAGAAGATTAAATTTGAGATGAAAAGAGAACAAATTAAACATTTTATTGACACCCATATTGTATGAAACATAATGCCAGGCATTATGTGTTTATTCATATCTTTCATGACCTAAAAATTAAGGAGTATTATATAAGCAGGGCTAACCATTAGAACTCTGGAACACTGGTTCAGGAGTCAAAGAGACCTGAAGTCTGATTCCAGCTCTGTCATTGCCAACTGTAGAGTCATTTTACCATTCTGAGCTTTAGTGTCTTCCTCTATAAAAATAATAGAATTTTCTAGTTTATAATTGTAATATTAAAAAATTTATTAGTACTTACAGTGTGCCAGGCACAATTTTTTTATTCTTTTTTTCATTCTACATATTTTAGATGGATTAATTCATGTAATATTTGCAGCATTTTTGAGAAACACTTGCCTTTATTAATTATCCTCATTTCCCAGATGAAGACACTGAGATCACATGGTTACTAAGTGGCTCCGGAGACAGTGCTCCATTACATAATACTTTTACAGGTCCTTCCTGCTTGATCATTATATAATTCTAGCTGATTTGTAATGTACCTATATTTAAAGTATGTTTGACCTAGAATAGCAGACTCTGTTTGGGGGTGGGAAGTGGAGAGGAGTTCAGGAGTGAAGAAGGCTTTGCCTGCCCACTGTTTTGTTTCCCATAAGGAGATTTTCTGAGCTGTGCTTTTCTACTTGCAGTTTTAGCTCCAATTCTTGCCCACTCAGCAATTTGGCCAGCTGTAGGCTTCTTGGGTCTCTCCAGCAGGTTAGGTCAGTAGCACATTGCAGCTATGCATTCCAAAAATAACAAAAGCCTACATCATCATGCAGGCCAGATGGTTGTCATTAAGGAGGTGCCATAATTTTGTTTCCTTCCAGGTGGAAGAAGGTGACTCTTGCCCTGTAGGTTTGTGCTGTGTAAACAGTGCAGGAAGACATCTGGAATATGAGTGATTCAGAGTAGTATTCATGGTCTTACATGAAAAAAGATTCACTGGTCAACCTTTTTTCTTGTTGTTGTTTTAACATCTTTATTGAGATAATAATTCATGTGCTGTAAAATCCATCCGCTTGAAATGTACAAGTAAGCTGGGTATGGTGGCTCACACCTATAATCCTACTACTCTGGGAGGCAGAGGCAGGTGGATTGCTTGAGCTTAGGACCAGCTGAGCAAGAGTGAGACCCTATCTCTCCTAAAAATAGAAAAACTAGCTGAGTGTTCTGGCAGGTTGCTGGTATTCCCAGCTACTCAGGAGGCTGAGGCAGGAGGATGGCTTGAGCCCCGAGTTTGAGGTTGCTATGAACTATGATGCCACAGCACTCTACCCAGGGTGACAGTGAGGCTCTGTCTAAAAAAAAAAAATTAAGATTAAATGTACAAGTAAGTAGTTTTAGTATAAATACAGAGTATAAACCATTATCACAGTTGATTTTAGGATGTTTTTATTATCCCAGAAAGAAACCCAGTACCCATTAGCAATAATTCTCACACCCAGCCCTCATTTTGGCAACCACTTGTCTGTGCATAGATTTGCCTTTTCTAGGCATTTTGTGTAAATAGAATCATACAATATGTGGTCTTTTGTGGCAGGCTTCTTTTCCTTAGCATAATGGTCTTTTGGTTCATCCATAAGCATGTATCACAATTTCTTTTCTTTTTATGGCCAAATAATATTCCATTGTATGGAAATACCACATTTTGTTTGTCCGTTCATCAGTTGACAGACATGCATCTTGTTCCTTTTTATTATTATTATGAATAAGAACTACTGTCAAGACTTGTACAAGTTTTTGTAAGAGCATGTTTAAATTTTTCTTGGATATATATGTAAGAATGGAATTGCTGAATCATATTATATCTCTTTTGTTTAACAGTTTGGGAAATTAAAGAATTGTTTTCCAAAGTGGCTGCACCATTTTATTTTACATTCTTATCAGCAATCATAGAAGGTTCCTGTTTCTTCACATCTTCACCAACACTTATTGTCTGTCTTTTTGATTATAGCTCTTCTAGTGGGTATGAAGTAATATCTCATGATTTAGATTTATATTACTATTTCCCTACATCTTTTCATGTGCTAATTAGCCACTTACATACATAGTTTAGAGAAATGTCTGTTCTTGTCCTTTGCCCATTTGTTTATTGGGTTTTTCTTAAATTGGGTTATAAAAGTTCTTTATTCTAGATATAATTTCTTATCAGATGCATGATTTGTAAATATTTCTTTAGGCTATTTTCATTTTTTTTGGTAGTATCACTTGTATCACAAAAGTTTTAAATTTTTATGTAGTCCAATTTATCACATTTTGCTTATTCTTTTATTGTCATTTTAAGAAACCATTACCAAACCTAAGGTAATAAACTTTTTAAAAAACCGGTTTTAGATCTTTCATTTAGGTCTCTTATCCATTTTGAATTAATTTTTGTATATGATATGAAGTAGGGCTGCAACTTCATATTTTTGCATGTAGATATCTAATGGTCAATTACTCTTTGTTGTTGTTGTTAGGTAAAGTCCCTTTTATGATTATGCCCCATCCCTAAGAGGTCTAACACACCCCGTGACCCCACATCCCCCTACCTCCTTCCGTCTCTCCACTCCTCCATTCCCCCACCCCCTGCCATGTACTAGCATTAATTGTCCTCATATCAGAATTGAGTACATTGGATTCTTGCTTTTCCATTCTTGTGATGCTTTCCTAAGAAGAATGTGTTCCACCTCCATCCAGATTAATACAAAAGGTGTAAAGTCAACATCTTTTTTAGTGGCTGAATAGTATTCCATGGTATAAATTTACCACAGCTTGTTAATCCATTCCTGGGTTGGTGGGCATTTAGGTTGTTTCCACAATTTGACAACTGTAAATTGAGCTGCAATAAACTGTCTAGTGCAAGTGTCCTTATGATAAAAGGATTTTTTTTTTCTTCTGGGTAGATTCCCAGAAATGGGATATCTGATTGAGTTCTTTGAGGATTCTCCACACTTCCTTCTAAAAACATTGTATTAGTTTACAGTCCCATCAGCAGTGTAAAAGTGTTCCCTTCTCTCTACATCCATGCCAGCATCTGCACCTTTGAGACTTTGTGATGTGGGCCATTCTCAGTGGAGTTAGGTGATACCTCAGGGTGGTTTTGATTTGCATTTCTCTGATAATTAGTGACCATGAGCATTTTTTCATATGTTTGTTAGCCATTCATCTGTCTTCTTTAGAGAAGGTTCTATTTCATCTCACTTGCCCATTGATATAAAGATTGTTGGCTCTTTTTTTGTTGCTTAATTTGAGTTCTATAGATTCTAGTTATCAGGCTTTCATCCAGTTGATAATATGCAAAGATCTTTTCCCATTGTGATGGATGTCTCTTTCCTTTGGTTCTAATGGTCAACTCTTTATCTGTAGGATTCATAGTTTCAGTGACAGAGTCACCAGTATATTTGAATGCTTAAATGTAAAAGATTAGAGTCAGAAATCTTAAATTTGGACCTCTGTTTCATAATTTGCTTCATACTTGGAGCAAGTCTCAATCTTATCAAGCCTCAGTTTTAAAATGACAATAATAATGATAGCCATCATTAGGTTTGTTAAAGTAAAATGGATAATTTTTTTTTTTTTGAGTCAAACTCTCAAGCTGTTGCCCTGGGTAGAGTGCCATGGCATCACAGCTCAGAGCAACCTTAAATTCTTGGGCTTAAGCAATTCCCTTGCCTCAGCCTCCCAAGTAGCTGGGGCTACAGGCACCTGGCACAAGGCTATTTTTTGTTGCAGTTGTCATTGTTGCTTAGTAGGCCCGGGCCAGGTTCAAACCCCCCACCCTAGGTGTATGTGGCTGGTGTCCTGCCAACTGAACTACAGATGCTGCCCGTAAAATCAATAATATATATGAACCTACTCGGTACATATTTCACTTGAGGGTAGGTTAACTGGGTAACTGTTTTGATTAATGATGCCTGGAAAATTCAGCTGTGTGTTTTCAGCTCTCTGTGTACATAGTGTGGCTCCTCATGGCTTCTCAGAATATATGTGTCCTGAATGTTTTAGGTTCTCCTTTTGAAAGTCAGAGGGGTGTAAATTATAAAGAAAAAGATTCAAATAAATTATCAGTATTTTGGAATTGACTCTACAGTTCTGTGGCCCTATTGGGTGAATGATGATTGCAAATTGTGTAATTTTGTATATCATTTGTTCTTTTTCTTCCAGCAAAAATTAATAATTTGTTAAGGAACTCGGGCAGTGTTATATTAATACCATTGCCTCTTTGATACCCCATCGAAAATGGCACTGATCTTCCCACTGCTTCTGTTGTGTGATGTGGTTGGAGATGTTGGGAGTGATCCATGGAGTCTTACATCATTAAAATGGTCTGTGGACTGAAGAAGTCTGGGGACCATTGTTCTGGGACTGTACTTTCAGTGTTTAATCTTTACCATTCCTGGTTACCACTACTTTTCTCTTGTTTAGATTGAGCAAAAGCCAGTTAAATTCTATTAGGGAATAATTTAAGACTGACAGTAAACAGGCTGTGGAGCTATTGTCAGACACAGATAAATGAGACATGGGGAGGGCATATCCAAAAAAAAAATACCATGATCCTTGAGAATCTCTCCCTGAATACATTTTCAGATGGGCGCTCGTAGAGTCTGTGGCAGTACTGAGAGAGGGAAAATAGATAATCCTCCTAGGGCATTTGTCAGAAAGGAGGCTGACCTTTCTCAGTATTTCTATCACATCAAAGGAAGCAAAATATCACTTGCTTGAGATAGAATCGTTCCTATATAGTTCAAGACAAGGGTGGCTTTGTCTTGGTTTTTAAATACTAGAGGAATGGTTCCAACAATGTACTTTCAACATTGTCTGATAGCCCTAATACATTCATTCTTTCAAGACATAGTTACTGAACACTAACTTCTCATCAGACCCTGTGTGGGTGTTAGAGATGTTTTTGTAAGACATGATCCTTGTCCTCAAGTAGATTATTATAGTGTAGTAGAAACCCTTTTGAATTGTGAAAATTCCCTTCCAGCTAAGGGCTGTCATTTTGGCCTTGGAGCTTTCAAGTGGTCGCTCTAAAGTTGTGACTTGACAAGGCTTAGAACTATATTTCATATACCTGGTCCCTACGGGTAGTTAGGTGTTACTGTTACTCTCTGGAATTTTAAATACAAATTTTGAGTACCCTTGACAGGTAGGAATGCTAAAATCTATACTCTTCCAGGTTGATATCACAGAGGTCCTATTGCTTTTCTCCCTTTGCTGGCTAATAGTCATGATTTAGGTGGAGAACAGCTCTTCAATTTTGAAGCCATTGTGAGCAGCCAGAATTAAGGAGAAAAGAAAGAGGAAGTTGTGAAACTAGCCAAAGGAGGCAGCATACCTTTGTCAAGAAAAATGTAAAAATGGCTGGGTACAGTGGCTCACTCCTGTAATCCCAGCACTTTGGGAGGCTGAGGCAGGAGGATCACTTGAGGCCAGGAGTTTGAGACCAACCTGGGCAACAGGGTGAGACCTCATGTCTACAAAAAATTTAAAAATTATCTGGGTATGTTGGCACATGCCTATAGTCCCAGGTACTCAGGAAGATGAAACAGAGGTATTGCTTGAGCCTAGGAGGTTGATGTTGCAGTGAACTATGATGATGCCACTGCACATTAGCCTGGGAAATAGCGTGAGACCATGTCTCCCCCCAAAAAGGTGTTAAGAGGCTTTTTCAGCAGTTGTCAAGGAAAACTTCATGGAAAAGGTAGGACTAAAGGGTTGGTAGAATTGGTATGGACAGAAGGGAAGGTGGGGAGAACTGTGCACTAGGGAGCAGAAGTGACCCTTAATGAGGAAACCCGTAGGACTAAAAGAGAATCATTTTCTGGGAGTAGGAAAGAAGTACTGCGGAGTTAATTAGGGTGGGGTTCAATTATTAAGCCAAACTGATAGTTTAAAATTAGTCTGATAGTCAGGTTTACAACTAGGAAAGAAGAGCAGGCAAAAGCTATATTTAAGGAAGATGAACCTGGCTGAACCATGATCAGGGAGTGGGAGGCTGAAATGCAGCAGGGAGATGATGAGGAAGAGGGAGAAGGGGCTGTTACTCTTTATTTCACAGGTAAGTAAGTAACCTCGAGTCACACAGCTAATAAGTCTTGAGCCGAGTCTGCCTGACTGCATGTCCTTTCCATAACTTCATATTCTATGCCCCAGTGTGGACATGTGGAATGTTGAAGCCAAGAATAGAAATGGGGGTGATTGGGAGGACCTTGGTAACTGACCTGGAAGGATGGGGCAGAAGTAACCCTCAGATTTAGAGCTTGGATGGTGATAGGATGCTGGGTCTGTTAAGAGAGTCACTGCAGTCAGAGGAAAGATGATGTGTTAAGCCTGGAAGGAACCTTACCTACTCAGTTTCGTCCATCTCTCAGTTTGTAAATCAGAAAATAATGACCAGAGAAACTGACATGCTCAAGATGACACAGCTGGATGTTATGAATCTGACCTAAGTTTCCTGACTCTATTGTCTTGAGTAAGGTGCTGGTGGGACATAAAGGAAGCACTGTCCAGAATAAATATTCAGTTTGGTAGCCCACACCACACAGGAGAAGTGACTTACAGCTGTCTCTAACAGAAGGCTCTAAAGAGAATTTGATATAATCTATTGTAATTATAGTCTCCTCACCATCTGCAGCCCTTCCTCCCCAGTAGACTTTCACTCTTCAGGGCTGGGATCTTCTTTTCTCTAAATCTCCAAGACTGGCAAATTATAAGTGCTCAAAAAAAAAAAAATTCACTTCATGAATTAATTAATGGTAAGTTAAGAAGCCTGCAATTTAGATAATGCTTGGTTATTATCTGTTACAATGGAGAGAGTATTTCTTCTCTTTCTTCCCTTTTCCCCAGCTATAGCAAAAATCTTACTGACCTGGCAGAGGAACCCAAGGCTTTGCCATCCATTTCCTTGTCTAGAGCATTCCGCCCCCCACCACCCAAAGAAGCTGAGATAGGGGACAGACACTAATGGGACGAGGTGGAGCTGTGCGCCTAGCCTCGACATTGGAAACCACAACCCCCACAACCTTGTGGAGGTCAGGGGTCATAGTAAATCAATAGCTGTGCTTTTTTTCAATTTAAAATGGTAGAGATTTCTACTATTAACATCTGTGTGTCATGCAAAAACGTAGAATATTATAACCATAATATATAGGGGTTATGAGCATAGAAACCATAATTTATGGTCTTGACTCCCTACTTCAGAAAGATTATCAGGCCTATCAAGAAATTTAATTTTACTCTATTGTCTTGACATAAATTATTTCTCTTGAATCAGATTGTGGGAAAGAATTGAGGTTTTTGTTACTTTGTAATAGGGCAGGCATTTTACAGGTTTTGAAAGCTGAAAGAAGTTAAGGGACATAACCTTTTATTTCTCTCATTTCTACTCCCCCTTATGATCACAAGTTTTTCCTTTTGTGGTTGATGAAAAAGCATCTTTCCTTCACTTTTTTCTTTACCTTTGGCTTACTTTTCTGTAAAGGATTTAAATAGCTCCTTCTCTTGCTTTTCTGCCTTTCTACACAGCAGCATTTCTTACGGATTTTAAAAATTAACGGTGTAGTAATATTTCCTTTTTTAACTTGGTTTTTCTGTTAAGCAGTAAGATCATATTCCCATAGCACTTTATTGGTAGAAGTTCTGTAGGATCTATGATTAGTCCGTAGGCAAAATGATATACCGTAGTGTGAGGCTAACATTTCACTTAGTGGAGATCCTACTAGTTGTTTAAGTTATTTTTGAGCCAAGATAGACGAAGCCCACTGATTATACTGAAAAACTGAATAGCAGAATGTTGCTTGTTTCCCAAATGCACATGGAACATTCATCAAGGTAGACCATATTCTGGGCCATAATAGGAATCTTGCCAAATCTTGTCAAAAGAATATTCTGTGTCTTTACCAGAATTAAACTACAAATTAATAACAGAAAGATATGGAAAATTCCCAAATATTAGGAAATTAAACAGTATTGCATTCAAGTAACCCATGAGTCAAGGTGGACATCTTCAGGAAAGTTAATATTTTGAACTTAAAATGAAAACACAGCCGTGGTTGGGTGCCAGGGTAAAGGCAAGGGAAGGACTTGGCTGCATAAGAATAGCACAGGGGAGTTAGGGGAGAACGTACATTTTTCTGTACTGTTATTACTGTGGTGGTTATTAGATGACTATATATTTACCAGAACTCAGAATTATCCCCCGAAGAATGAATTTTGTTTTATATAAATTAAAAATAAATTTTAAAAAAACTTTGTGTCAACTTAATGGAGTGCAATGTTTTTATGGTAGTGTGTTTGGATGAGCTATTTGTCACAAGGCTTCTAGGGGGAAAAAGAAGAGAAGCTACAGTATTTTTTAGTCAGAGTGGGTATGAGTCACAGTCACTTTTTTGGTTTGGATCCAAAGGAATAAGAACATCTCCATTTAGAAATTTTGATTTTAAAAATGGTGGTTGCTGTTGGGAAATAAAAATGGAAGAAATTTTATTGCAAAATTAACATGAGATATGCCAGTTTACATCTAAATGTAAGTGCAATTTGGAAGAAAATTGTGCTCATTGAAAAAATGCATATTGTTCAACATTTGTTGAACTGAAAAGCCTTTTGGCTAAAGACAAAGTGAGTGAATTTTGTAGATAGTTGCTTGTGATTAAGTGTAAAAAAGCACTTCCTCTAAGTGAGAAAAGAACAAGCTGGTAGCAGTTTTGGATTGGTGATCTTCAGATCTTTAATTTCTTTGAATCGTGTTTAATAGTTTTCAGCGTGTAAGCTTTATTCCTGGGTAGTTTATTCTTTTTTGGTGTTACCATAAATAATTTGTTTTTGAAGTTTCATTTTCAGATTATTCTCTGCAACTGTACAGAAATAAAAGTGATATTTGTATATTGGTCTTATATCCTATCACCTTGCTGAACTATTTATTCTAACTTTTTTTAAATGTAATCCTGGGGGTGGGGGATTGTGTATTTTTGTTGTTATTAATTTGTTTTAAATATGTAAGAGCATGGCTGTGAATAGAGCCAGATTTGCTTCTTCCTGTCCAATATAGATACCTTTTAGTTCATTTTCTTGCCTAAGTACCCTGGCTAGAACCTCCAGTGCAGTATTAATAGAAGTGGTGAGAGCAACTATCCTTGTCTTGTTCCTAACATTAGAGGGAAAGCATCCAGTCTTTCACCATTATGTGTGCTATCTGCAGGCTTGGGGTAGATGCCTATATCAGGTTGAAGAAGTTCTTTTCCGTTCCTTGTTTCAATGTTCTTAGTATGAAAATGTGTTCTTATTGTTGTTTTTGTTTTGAGACAGAGTTTATGTCACCATGGGTAAAGTACCATAGCATCATAGTTCACAGCAACCTCAAACTCTTGGGCTTAAGTGATTCTCTAGCCTCAGCCTCCCAAGTAGCTGGGACTACAGCTAGTTTTTCTACTTTTAGTAGAGATAGGGTCTTGTCTTGCTCAGGTTGGTCTTGAACTCCTAAGCTCAAGCAATCTACCTCCCTTGGCTTCCCAGAGTGCTAGGAGAAATATGTTAAATTTTATCAAGTGCTTTTTGTATATTTAGTGAGATGATCTTGTGATAGTTTAGAGGCCTTTTATTTGTAGAAAAGCCCTCAGACAGGCTTGAAGTAAAGAGGGACATTTATTGGCACACTTAACTGAAAAGTCCAGGGGATATCTAACTTTCAGGCATGGCATCGTCTGATAGAGGGGTTCAAACACTGTCATCCAGATTTGTTTCCTTCTCCCTCTGTCCTTCAAATTCTCCCACCCCCATTTCTTTTTATGTGGGAGTATGTTTAGGTCTCACGTAATGGCAAAGTGGCTGCGAGCAGGTCAAAGCAAACATCTTGAAGAAAAAGAGAGATTGTCTTTATTTCTTTTCACCTTTTCCTACTCCTAGCAGAAGTCCCAGAATTATCTCTGGTTGGGCCACTTGCCCTCATGGAACTGGCTTTGAGGACAGGGGACGTGAAGGTCCAATTAGGCTTGAATTACATACACACCCAAACTGCATGGATGGAGTGTGGAGAAAGGAGTTTTAAACAGTGCAAATGTGCTTGGTGGATGCTGAGTTGCCAAAAATAAATGTTGAGTGTACTTTCTATAGTGAAATAATCCAGGATAATACAAAGTGTGTGAAATTGGCATTTAAGCCATTCTTTTCTTACCCCTGCTGCATCCCTGGCAGCAGTAGCTGCTCTGAGCTGAAGAATCTTGTCTAATCCTTCCTAGCTGGGAGTTTGGATGACACCACATTCCATCTTTAGAAGAGGATGGCAAAAAGAGGGTGGGGGTTGGATAGGAAGTAGTCTAAGGGTAATGTGAGGGAACAAGGACTAGTACAGACCCACAGTTTCTTTCTTTTTATTTTGCAGTTTGAACCCACCACCTCCAGTGTATGGGGCCAGTGCCCCACTCCTTTGAGCCACAGGTGCCACCCCAGACCCGCAGTTTCTACCTGTACTTTTGTTACCTTGAAAATTTTATCATCTCTAAGGTAACTGCAGATTAATTTAAAACAGCAAGTAGATTAATGGCCTCTTTATCATTCATCCTTCTTTTCTCCTACAGTTCATCACTCCTGGGCCATATCCCAGTTTCTCAGCACTGGACATCATGAAGGAATGTGTATCTCAGTACTAATATAGATTCTCCCTCACTCTGCATTTAAATTCTGGCTAACGGGAATGAGATTTCTGTGATCTCTTATCTTAATATGCTTTTGAAACTTCAGGAACTTTATGCTTATAAGAAGTTTCTCTTGATCACAGTTTCTGTGGTTACAAACTACAGAATAAAATAGCAGTATTTGTATTTCCGCTTCTATAATTATAACTTCCCCTAGATACGTATAGAACCTGTGCTAAGGAAGGTATTTCAGTTCTGTTGCAGTTTCAGAACTAGTACTGCAGCTGTGCTTTGTTGTAGGGAAGGGATTATTTAACATTTTTTTTCAGATTCCTGTAAGATAGAACTTACTTTAGTGCATTTTTTCAACTTTAAGACTCTTATTTTTTCACATTTCAACAATTCTGAAATCAGGACACAATGCCACACCATTAACTAACTGGCAGGGGTCTTATCTTCTTTCCTGTGTTATTTAAAATAATGGTATATTTTAAAATTGATGATGGTAATAATTTTAAGTGTCAGTTTGTATGTGCCCAGACATTTGGCCAAACATTTCTGGGGCAAGTCTTTGATAGTATTTCTGGAAAAGACTAACGTTTGAATCAATAGACCAAGTATAGGAGGAGGTTGTCCTTCCTAATATGGGTAGGATTCATCCAATGAAAGATGTGAATAAAATAAGAAGGCTCAGAAAGAAAGAGAGCCTTCTGCCTAAAAAAAAAAATTTTTTTTAGGGCGGCACCTGCGGCTCAAAGGAGTAGGGCGCCAGCCCCATATGCCAGAGGTGGCGGGTTCAAACCCAGCCCTGACCAAAAACTGCAAAAAAAAAAAAAGAAAAAGAAAAAGAAAAATTTATTTATTTATTTATTTATTTTTACGTATACATGTGTTTACCAGGTTTCCACTTCTTGCCTTCACAAAATCAAAAAGACTTAAAATTTAACAACAGTAACAATGTTTAAGATAAGGACTAGAAACAAAAACCTCGTAAAGAATGAATGAAGATAAATACATTCAGAAAAGAAATCAGACGATTCTTTTTTAATTTTAAATAATTTTTTTTTTTTTGAGACAGGATCTTGTTATATTACCCCTGCTATTCTCCTGAGCTCTAGCAGTCCTACCACCTCAGCCTTCCAAGTAGCTGGGATTATAAGCACGTAGTACCATTATCCAGCTTCAGCATTGTTCTTTTCTGGCCTTCATTGGCTCTTCCTGGTTCGTAAGCCTACCAGCTTTAGGAATGGAACTTAATGCTATCCAGTCTCTTAAGTTGCTGCCTCCAGCTCTATCAGCCTCCCTGGTCACATGAGCCAATTCCTTATAGTACATCTCTTTATATATACACATATACACACGTCCTATTGGTTCTTTTTCTCTGGAGAACATTAACTAATACAGATACATCCTAAATTTTATAAATATAGCAATTGAAGATGTCCTGACTGTCTTCTACACAAAAGTCACGGTGGATATAAGGAGCAGTCACACCAACTGAAGTCATGGAACTGAAAAGATGCTACTGTTCTATACCAGGAAGCTTTCTGGGAATGGGGAACCAACGTTTAAGTTTTTTGTGCCAGGAAGGACAGTGTAGAAAGATGAGTTTTCTTCCCACCTCTATCATGTTAACTACCTATGTGACCATATAATTAATCTGTCTGGGATTGGTTTCCTTATCTGTAAAATGAGCTGGTTGGACTAGGTGATTTCAAAGACCTCTTCCATTTCTCAGGTTGTCAAAAACTAATTCTTATTTCAGTGAATCATTACACTCTCTTGCAAATGGCTGAAACTTCACCAGTAGTGTCTGATTCCAGGATCACTGATTCTCTGCGCAAGAAGATACAGTCTAATGATTGATTTGGCTTCCCAGGTTGTAATTTTTGTCCCAAGAATATTGACCTTCAAGTGGCCAGTATTCTATGTTAGTCCCTATTTCTCTATCCCGGGAGGCACCTTACCGTAGGCAGTAATTATGATGATACTTTTGGCAGGCAGTAATTATGATAATACTCATGGTTCTGTTTTCGGGTTGGCAGCCTTGATGGTTTCTTCTGTGTGGGGGAATATTATCCTATTATTCTCCAGAAGATGCCTGGAAAATTGATACCATTTTGACATTGATTGGCATCTTATCCACTCTTTTTAGAATTTGAAGCCAAGATCTAAAAGCGTCACCTTCTTTTTTTTTTTTGAGACGGAGCCTCAAGCTATCCCCCTGGGTAGAGTGCCATGGCATCACAGCTCATAGCAACCTCCAACTCCTGGGCTCAAGCGAGTCTCCTGCCTCAGCCTCCCAAGTAGCTGGGACCACAGGCGCTCGCCACAA